>MU551540.1:2098625-2139830 GCA_024362625.1 Silurus asotus | reverse complement strand
TATATATATATATATACACACACACACACACACACACACACACACACACACACACACACACACACACACACACACACACACACACACACACACACACTCTTCTGGTTATCCTTTGGTGGTTGTGATATTGATATTTGCAGTGGCTATTTTTATGTATAACTTTTTTGCCAAAGTATGACATCACAGTGCATTAACCTGCAATCAATTCACACCCAATGGCAAAAATCAAACCTCATTAGTATCAATAGATTGCAGTGTTTGGTGCTGTGGGAAAAAACTGTAGAGATTAGTATTATTTTATTGGTACGCCGCACTCAAACGCTCACATAACTATTATAATACGTCAAAAAACAACTTCACAGACGTCCATAATTAATCTGAGTTTAGGTCGTTCTTGTTAATTGTTTGAGAGCATCGTTGACTTGAGGTTCACTACAAGCATGAATAAACATTCTTAAGTCACTAAGCTGTTGAATATGCATTATTTTAATGATGCAAAAAGAAGAACGAAAAACAAGAACCTAAAGATAGTGTCATGATTCACCTAATTATTGAGGGTTTCCTTCTCGACTTATCTAAATTATTCATTTTAATATTCATATTCCACAAATATTCGGAATAAATCAGGATAAAAGCAGGAAGTGCTACAGAACTCCTTCGAACCTGTATATTGAGTCAGATCATTTTCAGACTTTAACAGTACTCCATCTGAATACAGAAGGGAAAGTGCCAAATCAAATGCAAATGCAGGGAGTGAACATATTTACAAAAAGAACAATATTTGTTATAGAGCTAGCTAGACAGGTCTCAGGCCATTTCTGAATACACACCCTGAGGCAAGAGAGGCCACAAACACATTAATATACATTCTGGAAATATCAGCGGGGGGATGCCATGTTACGGATTGAGTTCTGCTCAGAGATTTAATAATAGCAGTGGCTTCACCAGTGGAAAAAAAAAATGCAGAATGGTTTCACCTTTCGTGTGAATTTTATTTCAAGAACCATAGAGTCAAGAGCAGGTAGACAGAAGGACAGAAGAAAATACACCAAAAATGATCAGCAATATTTTGTAACAATGATGTCTTTTCAGTACACAAAAAACCCTTCTAAAAATACTTCCAAAGCTAAAAACAATAAATTAAACCCCTTTTCATTCCTAGCAACCTCCCACTTCATAAGAGATAGTAAAAAGCATGTGCAGTGTCAAATGCACCTCTCAAATCTTCACATTCCGGAGAAACACAACGTGTCTGATCTCCGCCGTTCTCCGACTAATGAACACATGCTATGTGTGAAATGTGGTGTGACTCACAATCTCACAGGCTACTGAAATGGCAGTAACAGTGAAGGTCAGCTTGTTATGACAACTTGTTTCAAGGACTAAAGACATTAAACCTGAGAGAAGCCTCTTGATTAATAACGTGTCTCACAAAGAGTACAAACACAAAAACCAGACAGCAACAGTTTTGACTAAAGAGTGGAAGAGAAAGACTAACAAGATGATAATTAGACAAAACAATGACAATATAAAACAAAAACAAGAAGGTTGTGGGTTTCAATCTTTTTTTTTTTTTTTCAAATGCCAATGGATTAAATGTAATAAAAAAAGTGAGCTAGTGAAGACACTTGGGTTTGGGAATGATTAATGGTCAAAAAAAAAATGTCTGCAATCATTTAAAAACCCAAGTATTCGCAGCTGATTCGCAAACAGCTGAATTGTAAGCAGAATCAGTGCAAATAAGAAAGAAGGATAGTACTGAATTTTTTTTGGAACTTAACAGGAAATAAAAGCAAAGGAAATGCAAAGAAGCACAAGACATAAAAAATGAATGGAAGGAAGGGGAAATGACGCATAGTTCAGAAAAAAAAAAAGAACGTTAGTTAATTGCTTTTTTGTCTTCACCATTCCATACTCTATACACGTGTACCACAGTGGAAATAAAAGTTTCCTACCCTATGTTATGCACGGTATATCCATATTGCGAGTCATAGTTAATCTTCTTTGGAGGGTCATGTGACCAAAATCATGTCCTAATTTATTCATTTATAGTGATTGATCATATAAAGCTTTATGAGTCTGTCAATCCGTCAATCGAATACTAAAGATAAGTTGTATAAAAATGAACGTGAATTATTGCTTGCAAAAAGCTGTTGCCTGGTAAAACCGGTCCAGTTGTGAATCTTCCTTTTTTTACTGTTAATAAAAGGGTGCTGCTGATACGGTTTTGTTGTACTGTATTGTCTAATGATTTGATTTCCTTTTATACTATAAAATAAAAACGGTTGCAAATCTGCTACATATTAATTTGGTTTATTTGTGTTGTTAATTTACTGAAAAAATATATAAAATCGTAGCTCTGCTATAATTCTAGTTTGAAACACTAGCATTATTATCTTGTACTATGCTGTTTGGTTGAACCCTCGGAAATCGTACTAGCTACTATTGTCAAGTACCTAAAATGTAAACAATTCGGATTCTGCTGTAAGATGAGTTTGCTAACTCTATGATATAGGCTATATATATTTTTTATTTATTTACTATTGAAAACCAAAAATTATTAAGAATTATTCCAAAATGCTATCAAAAATGGCAACAACAAATTTTTTAAATCGAGAATAGTTAAAAAAAAAAACCAGCGAGGCATGAGCTTTAAGGAGTTGATCTTTGAAGAGCAGTAGCTGAGAGGAATGTCCCATTAAAGGCCTGGGGGATGACTTCATAGCACAAAACCTCAGAGGAGGAGCTGGTTTGTTCTAAAACTAGCAACTAGCAACCACCATTACTGTATTGTAAGCAGATTCAGTTTGATTAAGGAAGAATGGTCGTCCTGACTTTGTTTGGAAATAAACAGGAAGTGAAAAAAGCTAAAGAAAAACAAAAAACCACACCACTTCAGCTATTAGCTTATCATAGGTCAGAGTTCCAGAAAAAATAACAAATAATAAATCCATTATCCAAACCATAGATGGAGTAACTATAGATAAAGCTTAGTTTTAACCGAAATACCAACAACAGTCACACCACCAAACCACCTTCAGTAGCCTGTTCAAACATGCCTCTTGCTTTTAATGTAACCAGACAAACAGACTCATTGGGATCAAGTCTGCTTCTCTGTATCGGCTAAGTCCAGGATCTCCAGCAGCCTTTCTAGAAGGGACAGTACAACTTGTTTAGAGTTGGCAATCCAGGCAAGGAGGCCTTCTGGCATGTTATCTCCTAGCAACGTCAGGAGCTTCAGCCACTGCGGGTATAGTTCTGCAACAACAGGATATCGAAGCAGAGATTTTAGAGAACTGTCTCTCACATCACAGACAGCCAAAGTAAAGCAAACCATGCTTTCTATGACTTTTAAGTACAACCGAAAAACCAGTGGTGGACAGTAACAAAGTCAATGTAATTCGTTACTGTACTTAAGTAGATTTTTCATGTATTTGTACTTTACTGAAGTATTTCCATTTAGGGAGACTTTTACTTGAACTTCACTGCATTTGAGTACAAAGTCAAATATTTAACTTTTCACTCAACTACATTTTGCACAGTCGTCCTTTTATTTTCTGAGTGAATAAAAAATTAACTGGTCAAACACACTGCAAATTCGCCAATCAGGTTCGAGCACATGCTCTGTTTTCAACTCGTTTTGATTGGCACTCAGTGGCATCTACTGATCACCAACATACAGTTCAGCATCAGTTCAACATCTAGCAGAACATTTAGCAAGTAATAAATGATGAAAGGAAACTCCTAATTCTAACTTGCCACAACACCCGTAGCCTTATTTGCTTTTTTTTTATAGTTGAAAATATGGTTTTGGGCTCACAATCATTTTAATAGATATCAAACAGATTTTGACTCATTAATATCACTCTATTGATAGACTGATGTGCTGAGAATCTTTCCACATAAACTGAGTTGATAAAGCAAAAGGTCTTGTGACAAAAATTATAATAGGAACATTAAAGCCATAGTAAATCATAGTACTTTGGATACTTAAGAACATTTAAATGCAAATACTTTTGACTTTTGGACTTCTACTCAAGTGGAGGTTTGAAGGGAGCACTTTTACTTTTACTGGAGCAACATTTTTTCCTACTGTATTTCTACTTTTACTCAAGTTCAGAGTTTGTAGAATTTTATAGGATTCTTTGGATGTGGTAGCCTTACATTTTCCCTTCAATAGTACTAGAAGAACCACAACAAAGCTCAATGAACATATGGGTTACAATGTCTGGAGATCTTGAGCCGCCTGCTATGGAGCTCTGACCACCGACTTGGAATGCTGACTGAACCCCAGTCCTCCTTACCTACATCAGTAGAATAAAGGATTCGACGCACCAATACAGTAAGACAAGATGGATGTGTGTTTTTAAATTGCTGGTAAAATGGAATCTAAAATCCAAGCACCAGATCACCAGACCACTACAGTAATTTCCTCCATGTGTTGGAATGTCTGGCGCTCATGAAAGCATTATTGGGCATTTAAATCTGCCAAAGTGCTTTTTAAAAACACACAGAAATCCCAACATGCAGTTTATGCTACAAGGAGCAGATGAAGACCAAATTAAAGGGCATAAGCATTTATAATCTACCAGTCAGACACAGGGTCATACTTCCATGATTTGCAAGTGCATGCCTTTTGCTGTGTATTCTTCCTGGGATATTATTACTATTAGGGTCTTCATCATAAACTTTAAACTTTCCGCACTTCTATATCCTAACTGCGCGAGTCCGGATCCAACCAGGCATACATGTACTTGCCGCCCATATTTATCACCAAAAATTCTAATCTCTCCAGATTCTACCTAAAAAAAAACAAGTAGACAGTTACGCTACCAGCACAATAGATGCTAAAAACTAAAGAGTTAAAACAAGAAGGAAAAGACAATAAAAGGAATAATGGGAGGGCAGGGATGTTTTGAAAGTGGGCCTTATTCTAGACACAAGGACAACTAAAGGATACCAAATATACAAATCATGTCACACTTCAGAATTACTGTTGACAGTTAGTATTACCAAGGGGCATTGGTGTGTCAGGAACAATGTGTGCCAGTGTAAGAGGTGGAGCTTTCTGAAATGACTGATATCTGTTCCTGTTTACAGAGCATACATACAGAACCACAAAGATCAACTCTAATTTATTTAACAGAACTTTTATTAAGAGCCGATGAAATGTTGAAAATCCAGACCACTCCTATGACCGCACATAAGAGAACTTACTAATCTACCAAGTGTTTACTCATCTATCACAGCTAGTTCAGTCGTTCTAAAAGTTAAGCCGTCTCTAAAAGAGGCTGAACATCCATCATATAGAACACAAACAGAGAAAACATGATAATGATGATGACCTCAGAGACCTCATCACATCACTCACTGCACCACGCTGTCTGAGATCCTCCAGCTATGCTCGACTGATACCACCTTCTCTCAGGATTAGAGGTAAGTATACTTCAAGGCTCTTCTCTGTTCTGGCACCGAGGTGGTGGAATGAACTTCCCCTAGATGTCCGTACAGCGGAGTCCCTGGCTATCTTCAAGCGAAGGTTGAAAACCTACCTCTTCCTGAAACTCTTTTGCAAACTTGCGTATCAGTGTAGATTTATTCACTGCTAGAGACTCAAAGCACTTTTGTACATCGCTCTGGATAAGGGCGTCTGCTAAATGCCGCAAATGTAAATTACTGTTAAATTAAGAGAAGATTTAGCCATAGATGTCAAAATATGTTTCCTGAACAGGACTAATAGGAGATGACTACTGCAGAGCAAAGCACTTTCTATAAATAAAAAAAAAGACAATTCACATGACAAACTGTGACCAAACTGTGAACATGCTCTAACTAACACTTTTAAGCCTTAGTATGTTAGTTCTTCTGTGAAAATAATAATTAAAAGCTTTCAACCTTTTTAACACAAAGAGAAATGGACTGGATAAGACTGAACTCTGGAAGTCAGAGCTCTTAACTAGTTCACTCTACTAAAAAGGTAGACAGATCCATTAAAGAAAAAGATCTAACACACTGAACCGCTTCATTTGAATCTGCATTTGTTTCTATAGGAGAACCCAGTGTAAAACCTGCTGTGCACAGAAGACAACATCCTATTTCCCTTTCAGAAAGAGTTCCACATTCAGTTATAGGAAACCAGAGCTTGTCCCTACTCAAGAACGCTCACCAACACCTTTTTTGTAGATTTAAATTGGCCAGAAACACTTAAATATCCAGACTCTGAGAAACCCCTATAGAGTGCACAAATAGAAAGTTGGAAATATCCAGCATAATAACGGGTTTTCAGATGTCCCTTTGGAGAAACCTTTAAATGCAAAATTGGGTTTATTTTTTCAATGTTACTGTTGTTAGACTACATACAATACTTGTCCATACTTGTCCACAGGAGTCCATCTAGTAATTTCTTGGTTTTGTTTCTCTGGGTAAAGGTTCTATCTATAACACTACAACAGAGTTTCCAAGAAGAATCATAAACTGCTCATTATCCAGCAAATCCAAAGAACATTTCATTCTAAGACCGCATTATCCAAAAAAATAACACCTATAAAACCCATAAAGTTTTCATACATATTCTTACCACAGCAGGTATCAGTTTATAAAAACAAAACAAAAAAAACAGCATTTCCATCTAGCAATGTAATGTGCTTTCATTGGGTCCCTTTGCACTACAACACAGGAACCTTCAGGAAGCCCGAACATATAACCATCAAAACCACTTGTTGTTTTCTTATAGTAAAGCAGTGTAATATATACACATGGGGGAAAAGGGTCTCAACTAGAACTGTAAAACTTTCTTCAGTTTGTCTCTATGAGGATTTTCATGCTGAACCATATGACACCCTTTAGGGTTTTTACACTGGAGAATTCATATATATATATATATATATCAATCAAAAACCCTCAAGTAAAGCTGGACAAAAAGGGTTTCTGTGGCTGGCAATAAATACGCTCTTTGTTATGAACACTGAGGTTTATAAATAGAGCTGTTTAGGAAGCTAAAACCCTCAAAAATAGCAAAAGTAAAAAATAAATAAAATAGATTTCCAGAAGTGTAGAGACAATTTTTTAGACAGTCCTGTTTATTGAAATATTGTGTTGAGGTAGGTTTGTGTCAATGTAAACTGAGTTGTGTGTCATAGTAAATAGTCTTTAGGTGTGTGTCAAAGTAAATTGTAAAAAAATACTGTAAAAAAAAAAACCAAAAAAAACAATACAGAACTCCTTTTATAAAATCTACAAAACATAAAAACTCAACATTAGGGTTTAGTGAGGCTAGATTTAACATAACATCTCTGAGGACCAACACTACTAACAAAATTTAGACAAGACTATAATATTATAATATGAATAACCCAATAATCTCAATAAAATAATGTGTATTTACCCTTAGTCTCGTCATCTCGGTCATCTGAAAAGAAAAACGTACAAACAAATGTAAGATATATGAGTCTTTTTAACATGCAGGATTGTAGCTGATATAAATATCTGTATTGAGTTGTAATCATATATGACTACATTATTAAATTTTTTTCCAGGAGGGTGGGGGGCTTGGGGGAGGGTTAAGCAATTACATTTCTGTGACAAAAAAGCCTATTAACACATTACGTAGTGTTGTTTTTGTTAGTGTAAAAGTAGCTGACTGTGTGATTTATTACATTTACAGTATCCTTAGTAACTGCCTGTTCAGGGTTACTGTGGTTTTGAAGGTGTACATCCAAATTCAGATATTTAAAACACTATAAATACACAGATAAGACTGTACACTTTACACGTCATATATACATACCACAGCCGTTTCCTGACATTACACACTTCCTTCCTCTTTAAATCTGTTTAGGATTGTACTAACTAATTCAAACCAAACACCAATATGAATCAGCCGATAGGATCTTCTCATTAATGAAATGTACTAAATTTAGCGAATTCTAGTCAAATTTCCCATGTTTTGTGTTTCTAGTCAACACAGACCACAGCAAGAAGAACATCTTACCTGTGACTCCACCGAAATCATCTACGCCTACAGGAACAGGCACAGGGAGAAACAAAAAACAGAAATGAATAAGAAATACTAATGTTACACTGAAGAAAATCAGAAAATTAAAGAACACAATAAAAAATAACTGCTTTTTGATGCTATCACACACTGTAAACAAAACAACATTCTAAGCAGTTCATGCTAGTATTTTGCTAACTAACTACTCTTGATTGCTAGTTGAATGAGATTAAATAAAATATCTTCATGATCATTATAGCATTTATTGTGTGACCTAATTGCTCAAGAAGTAAAAATCCCTCAGTTCAATTCCACTGTGCCTGAAAAGACCCTGTTTTTGATAGTATTACATTTAAAAATGTCTGGAAGCAACATGTAAAAGGATCGGAAATCATCCACTACACAACTTTAATCTGGACACACTTTCATTTGAGTGACAATACTGGCTAAAATATCTAATCATAAAGTCTACAAATCAAATTTATATTGCATCAAGTTGCCTCTGCATGTCTATACAATACACTTCTGCACATTTTTCATTGCCAGAGCCTTAATATTTATTTGCTGTACATATATTTATATATTCATTTGCACTTGCACAATGCTACTATTTACAGTTCCAGTAGATGCTGAACTGCATTTTGTTGCTGTGTACTTGTATTATGCATGACAATACAGTTCTATCCATCTATCTATCTACAGTGCCCTCCACAATTATTGGCACCCCTGTTTAAGATGTGGTCGTGGACTTCTAAAAATTCTCCTTTTTTTTTAAAACAACATAAAACCCAAATGCAAAAAAAGAGAAAAATGCAACCTTTCATTTAAGTACATTACTTTGGTGGTAAAAAAATCACACATTTAGAGAAAAAAAAAAAACTTGAAATCATGTGTGCCACAATTATTGGCACCCCACAACAATTCCTCTGAAAAATTATTATTTTTTTTTTTATATATATTTTTCTGTAGTTGCTAAGGTTGGTCAGGGTATCTAGGGACTTTTAATTAGTAATTCATGATTTCCTGTTTCCCTGGGGTATAAATATTACGTGAAACAGAGGCCTAATTCTCTTACCCATTTGTCAACATGGCAAAGACAAGAGAACACACCATTCAAGTAAGGCAGATGTGTGTCGACCTTCATAAGTCAGGCAATGGCTACAAGAAAATAGCCACTCGCCTTAACTTGCCGGTATCTACAGTCAGAGGAATCATTAAGAAGTTTAAAACAACTGGAACAGTGACAAACAAGGCTGAAAGAGCTCCCAAGTTTATCTTGCCACAACGCACAGTGAGGAGGATGGTAAGAGAAGTAAAAAAATTTCCCAAGCTCACCGTCACAGAATTGCATCAAAGAGTGGCATCTTGGGGTCACAGAGTCTCCAAAACAACCATCAGACGCTCTCTACATGCCAACAAGCTGTTTGGGAGGCATGCAAGGAAAAAGCCTTTTCTCACTAACACTCACAAACGTAAACGTCTGGAGTTTGCTAAGCGGTACTGGGACTTCAACTGGGATCGTGTGCTTTGGTCAGATGAGACTAAGATTGAGCTTTTTGGCAACAAACACTCTAAGTGGGTCTGGCGTAAAACAAAAGATGAGTATGCCGAAAAGCACCTCATGCCCACCGTGAAGTATGGTGGAGGATCTGTGATGCTGTGGGCCTGTTTCTCTTCCAAAGGCCCTGGGAACCTTGTTAGGGTGCATGGCATTATGAACGCTTTGAAGTACCAGGATATTTTAAATAAAAACCTGATGGCCTCTGCCAGAAAGCTGAAGATGGGTCGTCATTGGGTCTTTCAGCAGGATAATGATCCAAAACATGTGGCAAAATCTACACAAAAGTGGTTCAGCAGTCACAAACTCAAGGTCCTCCCATGGCCATCTCAGTCCCCAGACCTCAACCCAATCGAAAACCTGTGGGGCGAGCTAAAGAGAAGAGTGCATAAGAGAGGACCCAGGACACTGGATGATCTAGAAAGATTGTGCAAAGAAGAATGGTCAAAAATCCCTCTCTCTGTGTTCTCCAATCTTGTGAAATGTTATAGGAGGAGATTAAGTGCTGTCTTGTTGGCAAAAGGAGGTTGTACAAAGTATTAACATCAGGGGTGCCAATAATTGTGGCACACATGATTTCAAGTTTATTTTTTTTTCTTTCTAAATGTGTGATTTTTTTTACCACCAAAGTAATGTAAATAAAAAATATATATATATATTCAGAAATAAACATTTTCAACATAAGATTTCAATTTTGTAAGTCACAAAATGATGTGAATGAATAGGAAATAATCTGCATCAATACACGCCTTTATTCCGGATCATTTCAGCAACATCACTGGCTGCAATATCAAATCATAGAGTCCAAAAATCTGCATTTTGCTGCAGTCAAATTTATATTGGGTAAAGTTGCTTCTGTTTCTATTCACTGTGTTTTATAGTGATAGCAAGAGCACTGCTTTAACAACAGCTGAATGTAAGACATTGTCCACATGCAATACACTGTCCTTGTATAGAATTATGAGAACTGCTTTTATAACCAGCACTGCATTGCAGCATTCATTAAGACTTAATTTATCTGCATGGAAACCTGACTGATTCTTTCCAAACATTTGTACAGATCAACACATGGCAGATTAAGTTTTAGAACAATTCTTTTGGTCAGGTTTGCTTCATAAAAGATGGTTTAGGATTTGTTTTTTTCCGCTCTATCACTAAATTCTATTTTGCAATCCATAAAAAAATTAATTAATGTATGGTTTTTAGTTTGATTTGAAATATAGTCTGAGATCAGGGTGTACCTCCAGACCGATCTCCTTTACCAGGATCAGGCTTTTGTCCATCACTAGCAAAATCAAGATCGCCATCAGTAAGGTCACCTGTAGAAAATGGAGGACGTTAACAGTAGTGATAATACATACACACACACACACACACACACACACACACACACACACACACACACACACACACACACACACACAGAGAATAGGACTCATACCTTCATCTTTTGCTGGAACTACAGGTTTCTGAGTTTCTACAGAAACATACAATATGAAGTTATTAACAGTAGGAAGGATAACTATAAGAAATATATACAGAAATACATGCAATAAATTCTTGCATTGCAGCTTACTGTTTAGAAAACTCTGCTACCTCTACCCCCCTTTTACATCTATAAAAAATATATTGCCAGACAATTGACAAAACAACCCTCTATAGATATTGCGTATGAATCTTAAGTTGCTTTTGGAAGAAAAGAGGAAGAGTGAAGCAGCTGTGATACGGTATGTGGTAGAGCCGAGAATATGTAAAGAGAAACTGGAAAGGGAGAAACTAGCCAGATTCAGTAAATAGTAATACTGCAAAGCTTTTCTCGGAAGGTGTATATGAAATTCTATATTTCCAGAGCCCTAGAAACACTTTGACAAAACAACAAACTGTATCTTGAAGTTGTTATTACCAGCACCAGATTTCACCAGATATTGTCCTGACACTCATTCAGTTAAGGAATTTATTAACTTTTTTTGTGTGTGTACGCACACATACAGGTGCATCTATCTTTATATAAATAAATAAAAATTATATTTAAAAAAATTATATATACACAAACACATACATGGATACATACAGGTGCATTTCAATACATTTGAATTTCATAAATAGTTGATTTAATTTAGTTATTTAATACAAAACTTGAAACTCGTATATTATATAGCTTTATCACATTATATTTTTTATATATTTCTTTTAACTAAATATAGAATGAGATCCTCAAAAAATCACATTTGAGAATCGCATTCCATTTTTAGTTTCCATTTGCTGTTATAATAATCCCCACTCTCCTGGGAAGATGCTCTAAGAGATTCACCCACAAGAGTATTAGTAAAGTCAGGTACTGCTATAGGTCAAGTAAAGAAGCCTGGGGAGCTTTCAACATTCACATTCATCCTAAAGGTGATCACTAGGGTTAAAGCTAGAGCTCTGTTCAAGATCTTCCCATGATCAACCCATATAAAATATATCTTTATTAAATTTGCTTTGTGCACAGGGGTATTTTCAAGCTGGAACAGGTTTGGGCCTCCTAGCTTAAGTAAAAGGAACATTTTAGGCTATTGCATCCAAAGACATCCTATACAACTTGCCTCCAACTTTGTGGTAACAGTTTGGAGAAGAACCACAAATGGCTGAAAAAGTCAGGTGTCCCGATAATTTTTGCATACACTATATTGCCAAAAGTATTGGGTCACCCGGTCATAAGTTTTAAATATAATTTTTGAGCATCTCATTCCACCTTTAGTCCCAATTTGCTCTTATAATTCTCTCCACTCTTCTGAAAAGATGTTCCACTAGATTTTGGAGTGGGTTTATGCATATTTGTGTTCATCAGCCACAAGGGTATTACGAAAGGCTGGAACTGATGTAGGTGAGGGGGCCTGGGGTGCAGTCAGCATTCCAATTCATCCCAAAGGTGTTCAGTAGGGATGGGATCAGAGCTCTATAGCAAACCACTCAAGATCTTCCTCTCCAAAGCATGTAAACCAGATCTTCAATGAGCTTACTTTGTGCACAGGGGCATTGACATGCAAAAACAAGTTTGGGATTTCCAAGTTCAAGTGAATGCCAAATTCTATTATAGTGCATCTAAAGACGTCCTGAACAATTGAGTGCCTACAGATTTGTGGTAACAGTTTGGAAAAGAACCACATAAGCAAGAAAGGTCAGGTGTCCCAATACATTTGGCAATATAGTGTATATCTATTAAATCTTCAAACTCTCATAACCCTTAAAATATTAAAATAGTGAATTATACAGTTTTCATGATTCCAAACGTCAAAGATTTTTTTATGACTACAAAACACATGTAACATGTTGTAATGTCAACAACTTAACAAAAACAGTGTAAAGAAATAAATATATAGAGACTTTACCTGGTTTAGCTGTAGGCGCATCCTTATCTTAAAATCAGAGCATTATAATTAATAAGAATGATACAAATTTTCCTGACACTCATTCAAATTAGGAATTTATTTTGTGGAAATTATTAACTTTTTTTTTTCGCACACATACAGGTGCATTTATCTATCTATAAATAAATAAATAAAAATGATTTTATATATATATATATATAAATCCAGAAATCACAATATAAGATTTTTTAACTATTTATTTGTATGATACAGCTGCAAATAAGTATTTGAACACCTGAGAAGGTCAATGTTAATATTTGGTACAGTAGCCTTTGTTTGCAATTACAGAGGTCAAATGTTTCCTGTAGTTTTTCACAAAGTTTGCACACACTGCAGGAGGGATTTTGGCCCACTCCTACACACAGATCTTCTCTAGATCAGTCAGGTTTCTGGCCTGTTGCTGAGATACATGGAGTTTGAGCTCCCTCCAAAGATTTTCTATTGGGTTTAGGTCTGGAGACTGGCTAGGCCACGCCAGAACATTCAAATGCTTCTTACAGAGCCACTCCTTAGTTATCCTGGCTGTGTGCTTCGGGTCATTGTCATGTTGGAAGTCCCAGCCTCGACCCATCTTCAATGCTTTAACTGAGGGAAGGAGGTTGTTCCCCAAAATCTCGCAATACATGGCCCCGGTCATCCTCTCGTTAATACAGTGCAGTCGCCCTGTCCCATGTGCAGAAAAACACCCCCAAAGCATGATGCTACCACCCCCATGCTTCACAGTAGGGATGGTGTTCTTGGGATGGTACTCATCATTCTTCTTCCTCTGACCACATGACTTTCTCCCATGACTCCTCTGGATCATCCAAATGGTCATTGGCAGACTTAAGATGTACCTGGACATGTGCTGGTTTAAGCAGGGGAACCTTCCGTGCCATGGATGATTTCAAACCATGACGTCTTAGTGTATTACCAACAGTAACCTTGGAAACAGTGGTCCCAGCTCTTCTCAGGTCATTGACCAGCTCTTCTTCCGTGTAGTTCTGGGCTGATTTCTCACCTTTCTTAGGATCACTGAGACCCCACGAGGTGAGATCTTGCATGGAGCCCCAGTTCAAAGAAAATTGACAGTCATGTTTAGCTTCTTCCATTTTCTAATGTTTGCTCCAACAGTGGACCTTTTTTCACCAAGCTGCTTGACAATTTCCCTGTAGCCCTTTCCAGCCTTGTGGAGGTATACAATTTTGTCTCTAGTGTCTTTGGACAGCTCTTTGGTCTTGGCCATGTTAGTAGTTGGATTCTTACTGATTGTACGGCGTGGACAGGTGTCTACCTCAACCTCAAACAGGTGCATCTAATTTAGGATAATAAATGTAGTGGAGGTGGACATTTTAAAGGCAGACTAACAGGTCTTTGAGGGTCAGAATTCTAACTAATAGACAGGTGTTCAAATACTTATTTGCAGCTGTATCATACAAATAAATAGTTAAAAAATCATACATTGTGATCTCTGGGTTTTTTTTTAGATAATGTCTCTCACAGTGGACATGCACCTACAATGTCAAATTCAGACCCCTCCATGATTTCTAAGTGGGAGAACTTGCAAAATAGCAGTGTGTTCCAATTTATCAGAGCTCTATAGAAGGAGACTCAAGAGCTTCCTCTCCAAAGCATGTATACCAGATCTTCAAGGACCTCATTTTGTGCACAGGGACATTGCCATTCTGGAACAGGTTTGGGGTTTCTAAGTTCAAGTGAATGCTAAATTCTATTATAGTGCATCTAAAGACATCCTGTACAATTGAGTGCCTCCAGTTTGGAAAAAAAAACACATATAGCAGGAAAGGGCAGGTGTACCAAAACATTTGGCAATATAGTGTATATCTGTTAAATCTTCAAAATTTCATAACCCTTGAAAGGTTAAAACATTGAATTATACAGTTTTCAGGATATCAAACTTTGGAGATTTTTTTAAGACCACAAAACACATGTTACATGTTGTAATGTCAACAACGTAACAAAAATAGTGTGAAGAAATAAATATATAGAGACTTTACCTGGTTTAGCTGTAGGTTCATTCTTATCTTAAAATCAGAGCATTATAATTAATAAGAATCATACAAATTTGTTTTTTTTAACATTGGAAACAAGTGAAAAAATACAAATACATTCTTCTAAATGTTTATAAAATTAACCAATTATTAGAAGGTTCAACTGAAATTTAAAACATGTTCCAAGTTCACAAATGTGTGTTAACTTACCTGGTAAGGCATCATCAAGACTTAATTCTGCAATAGGAGGGAAAAAAACAGTTATTAATATTGGGATATTAGAATTACATACAAACTATTTCCTAGACCCTGTTCAAACATGACAATTATTATCAAAACTATTATCAACTTCAAACCACTATGGAAAGTGAATAATTGTTTAATTAGCATATAAATTGAATTTGTACACACATTCAGCAAATGACTATGTTACTAAACCTTTAGGGTTTTCAAGTGGAAACAGAGAAATGCTGTGTACACAAACTACACCTTTATTTTCCATCAGATATATTAATCAGGTTAGCAGACTAAACCAGACAAGCTGAACTGAAAGTCTAAAATATATCTGCCTTAATAAAGTTAAAATTAGAAGCTGGGTAAACATCTTACACTGCATTCCAACAAATGATTTGCAAATGTGAGTGTTCTTTAATTGTGAAAAAAATAAAACGTGTTCATTTGTACTGGTTCTCATTGATGTTTGTTTTACTTCTGCAGTTCATCCAGTTAGAGGTCTATTTTTACTGAGGAAAAAAAAGTTAAAACTAGTTCTAACAGTACTAATAGTTGTACCTTTACTCATATCAACCTTTTATATCATGTTAATGCCCATAATCTTTAATCTTGGCACTGTATAAATGTACATTTTCAGGGGTTTTTTTCTAGCTACAGAAAAACAATTCTCTTTACTATCTCTTCTATAAACAATGCATCA
The DNA here is from genome assembly GCA_024362625.1 of Silurus asotus. Lineage (NCBI taxonomy): Eukaryota > Metazoa > Chordata > Actinopteri > Siluriformes > Siluridae > Silurus > Silurus asotus. Next base: position 2,123,944 of record MU551540.1, on the reverse strand, counting down.
GCTTCAATTTTTTTTTAAATAAACAATGAGATTTATTTCTATAGGCAAAATAAAACAGTTCTAAACAGTTCATGACAGACACTTGGCACAAGATGATTTTATTCTTTAAAATAAATAAAGTTTTTTAATAAATCGGACCACACCCTAACAGACATACAACACAATAACAACAGACCTGCTTGTTTCGTCAACCTGCACACACTATGACTGAAACCTGACACAATAATGACGTTTAAATCTGTAGCTAAAGTAAAGTAAGGCCACTTTTATCAATCTTCACACTGCTTCTTTATTCACTCTGCACTTTCTTTGACAGAAATTACACAATAATGATATATCCATAAGCAAAGCAAACCTGTTCATTGAATCAGACTCTATGGTTGACTGATCGAGTTACAAGCTGTGACATCGCTATAAATAAAACAGGATCAAAAACTTTAAATTAAGTCTGGCTAACAATTGGATCCAGTTGTACATACTGTATGTGTGATTCAGAATCAGATCCAGAGTCTGAAAATCAACTTCTACCACAACAGAAGCAAAGACGACTACAGCAGGACGTGTCTATATGGTAAATATTGAGTATTGAACGAGGTTCTCTCTCCCTCACATCCAAAAACACAGACCTTTGCGACAACTTCCATAAACTAATGAAGGACGGTCATGGGCGTGGCTCTTGCTCTGGTTGCTGTGTGTTTGATCTTTTGGGAAAAGTGCTTATACAAGGTATTTCGGCCTTCATGATGTTATTAAGAGCCACACTCAATAAAATAACTTTCCAATGATTATATTAATCAAGAAGCAGTAACGAGGATGGACACGATCAGAAAAAAAAGTTAATTAGAGGGACATCGAATGTAGGACGTTTTGGGGACAAAGTTAGAGACTGGATTGGGATGGTTTGGACATGTGCAGAGGAGAAACATGGGGTATATCGGTAGGAGAATGCTGAGGATAGAGCCACTAGGAAGGAGGAAAAGAGAAAGACTAAGGAGAAGGTTTATGGATGTGGTGAGGGAAAACATGCATGTAGTTGGGTTAAAAGAGGCAGATGTAGAAGACAGGGGGGTATGAAGACGGATGATCTGCGGTGGTGACCCCTAATGGGAGCAGCCGAAAGAAGAAGAATATATGAACCAAGAAGGAGTGTATTTGGCATATGAATATGTCCAAATTGTGTTTTTAATATTTGCCCATGCTTAGAATGAGAATCCAAACAGTATAAATAATATAATATAATATTTATATACCATCCCACCATTATCTATTGCTAAAATATAATAGGTATGTTTAACAATCTTAAAATCCCATGACAGACTCATGACCCAGTAATAACGTTAACTTATACATAAAAAAGATAAGCCTTGTGTTTATCAATCTACAGACTCATTATACACACATGACATAGCAATGATATTTCAATCTGTAGCTAAATATAAAATAAGCCCCTTTTTTTGATCTTTACACTATATGATAAAACAGATGACACAATATTAGCATCTCATCTATAACTAAAGTAAACCAAGGCCTATTTTCTGTTTTATTTACCATTTTAGACCACCTGGGTATGACTGAACTACTGAGCAGTGTACCATTCTTGATAGACCAGGATATGCAAAGCAGGTCACATATTATAAGTATACACAAAAGTTAGTTAAAACCACATCCTTGGCACCAGGCTGCACTACTTAAATTAACAGATTAACCTTATACAAGGTATATTCGTATAATTGCCCTTGAATCAAATTCAGACCTGTTGGAGACTTTTGGAGACCTTTCCTGACTTTCTATGTTCCATTGAAACATTATGTTTCAGTTCAAAAGGTCATTAATTGTATTTAAGAGGGGTGGAAAAAAAGGTTTGGAAATCTGATTTTATATAACAAACACATGCATAAAATACTAAATACTCCTTCCTTGCTTTTTCCAGGACTCGAAATGAGTGAAAAGAACTTTGCAAAACACTGGGAATACTTCCAGTGAAGGAAACGTAAGAAACAAATTGAATCAGCATTTTACTACAACCTGTGTACTCATAATGAACATGCCCTGCACCACAAATGCCACTTGTGCTCTTTCGGACAAGCTCCACTTCCACTTCCCTGCACATAATGTCCACAATAAAGGAAATTGCCTTGAAATGTTTAAAACCTTGACTTGACTTTTAAAAATATCCAAATCACATTGGATGGGGCCTTTGCATTTATGACCACGCCTGATATTTTCACATCACTCAGTGGTGTAGCATGTCTGAATGAGTCATGGAAGAAACCTTAAACCGACACGCCGTGTGTATTCCATATAAACAGGTTGCCATGGTGATGTTTTTGGTTGTTATTGTTCATTTGTACCCCATGGTGATTAATGTTGACTCATACTAAAACTAAAGAATGTTTCTTTTACAATCAGGGCGAGGCTCGATCTGCCGAATAGCAAGAGGAACTTAAGAACATTTGAATTGTAACTCAACAATGCTAAGCATGAAAGTCAGCTAGCATTAAGCCAAGCTAGGTTTTAGCATTGTTCAGTTGTATCCCATTAAATCTGAGCTTTTCTTATGTTATATTGAACATGTTTGACTGAAATTACATGTTTTTTAGCTCAAAGTACACAGAGGAACTCTGTAAACATAAAACCAGGAATGCTAATGCTAATTTAAATGCTAGGAAAGTGTTAGCAACTGTGTATTTTGTTTTTCAGCTCATTTTCATATGAGGCTCACAACTGCAAACATGTATCATTAGTGACAGTATTTCTTCTACAGAGTCACATGTAATTTACTCTGGATAAACACGTTTTGTCAAAATTAATAAATTGTGATCTCCTTCCGGGTACAAGGAAGAACTGTTTCCAGAATCTTCTTTGTTCTGGCACTATGGGCAAATGATCTTCCACTTGATGTTGTGACAGCAGAATCTCTAGCAGTCTTTAAATCATGTCTAAAAACCTGTACACGGAGATGTGAACTGTATATGTATCTGGGATGAATAAAGTAATCTATACAGTATATCGGTAACAATGGCAGATTCTGAGAACATGCATGTCAAAATGATCTAAAAGATCTAGTCTTGTGACATGTTTGTAAAAAATCGGTTGCTATGATTACTTAAAAAAAACAGGCAGACACGAGATTAAAAAAGGGGAAAATTTGACTCATGCCATTTTATTGAAATGAAAGCCACACATGCATGTTTTGCTCGTGGGCACGTTACTGTCACGGCATCAGAGGAAGTGCACGGCTCAGAGTCAGCAAAGAAGCTAAATAAGGAACACTCTGTACCACTTACTTTTAGACCGTATTTTGGTTAAAAATTACTTAATATTTGAACTATAGCTCGATGTTAGATTTGAGGGCTCAGGCTCAAATTCTACCTGTGGTAATATCACTGTTTTCATACACCTTTAAAGAAACAAAGTAAAGCTAGTATTCAGTTTTAACATACTACTATTATAATTGTATTTAATTGTACGCACTGTAAGGGATTATATTTATCCAACATATTGAAGTCTTTTAGTATATACAACATATACTGCATAAAATAGATAAATAAACTAATACAATAAATAGTCACGGCTGTGAGGATATCAGCTATAGTTATATATGCTATATAGGGCTTTAGAAAAAACAAGGAGGCAGATGGTAAAATAATGACATTGCAATTTAAAATGCAAAATTTCTGACTAGATTAATAAAATTAATTGCCCATACAGTTAATTGCACATTTTGTCTCGGAAATCTTTTTCCCCCTTTACATCTGAATGGATCTTGGATCCAAGATGGCGGTGTGGCAGTAGCTCGCAGCGGCGGCTCCGGACCCAAAATGGTGCTTGTATGTAGCACCAGGGTTCAGGGGGAACATTGTTTCATTTTACTGTGTACCGCATCAGCTATATATGGTTGAAATGACCATGAAAGCTTCCTGACTTGACTTAAATGGAAATGTGCTTCACTAGAATGGTTTACATTCAATTCATATGATTAGTCGACTCGACTCGTTCGCTACATTCCGAACCTTTTATATAAATAACCCCTATGCAGGCTATATGTCTGTTTTCCCAATATTGAAAAAACAGCTAACAGGATTATACACACTAATAATGTATTTTGCCTTCAATCCATTGAAAATGTTTTTCTTAATGTATTTGCAGAGCTCTGCTGGGTAACGCATTTCAAGATTTGAAGTCGATCGCAAATCCACATTGAAAACCAGTATGGCTGCAGCTATAGATTGTTTTAGTACTCGAGTATTCTACCGATTATTCCATCGAATAAGAAATACTTTTTCTTTATTGAAAAGCAATACTAAGTATACAAAAGTAAAAAATTACGTGTCTCCTAAAATTAAGAACTTTTCCTTTTAGAGAAAAAAAAAATTTATTGCTGAAATTGTATACAAGAATATATATATGACCCCATTTAATTGCCATATTACATCAAAAAATAAATGTTATTATATATTATTTTAATTCTAAAAATCTATTAAATCACTTGTCTGGATGTGTTTTCTTTATGTTTAAGTTTAAAAATACCCCAACATTTGGTAACTTTGTCATTTTCTTTGGCCTGAATCTTCTCCTCGTCCTTCTCCCTGTTCGTCCATTTTTCATTCAGCTTCTGTGTTATCTGTCCAGAGCACTCCAGAGTTTAGCAGATACTACGTCAGCAATAACGGTCCAATGGGGAAACACAGTGCTCATTGTGTAGTTAAATTGCCTAAACCTTTTTTTTGTATTCGAATTACTCTAGTTACTCGAGGAATCGTTTTAGTTCTAAAAACCAACACATGATAATGTCGTATATCTAGGGTCAGCTGGTAGGTGTAGATTTTTATCAGCCCTTCGTTCATGTGAGTCATGAGCTACAAGGTCTGAGAACAAGTTTGCACGGCCTAATGAGGCTTGCAGTTTTCCAATACATTCTGCATAACCCAATAATACTGTACTCTACTAACATGTTGCCTGTAACACTGTGTAGTGATGCACTAATTACTGGTATGAATTTTATAATAATATAAATTAAATAAATATGAAATATTTAATAACTTTTACCTCAAACAGATGCTGAAAACACAAATTACTGTCTGCAGCCTGCTACATAGTGTACACTATGTAGCTGAGGCACGTGGCTAAAAATATCTATGTTATAAACAAGTATGACAACTAAAGCATAGGTGGATCATGAGCAGCTGGACCAGCTTTGGATGAGTCGTTGGTGATTTGGATGATAATAGGTGGTTACAAAAAGGCAAAAATCATTTATTTGTCTCTCAAATGTGCCTGCTTCTGATTGGACAGGAATGACACTGGATGGTTTTATACAAAAGCAATTAGAATAAAAATTAACCTCATACTTGGTCCTGTTCTCAGCTGACAGAAATACAAGCCTCATGTGATCTGCTGCAGTTGTGTGCTGTGAGATCTGAGATGCATTTCTACATGTGGTTATTGACTGTAGACTTTATGTTCTTTCTAAACATTATATGTGGTAAAAACCGTTGGTTTCTAAAACACGGAATCTGTCACCAACAAACATGCCACAGTCGAAGTTGCTAAAATGTGATTTGAGAGTCTGAAATGAAGGATATTTGAAGCTCTTGACTTCAATTTATTTTTATGTGTTGTGATGCTGTGATATAAATGAGAGGATGCACTGTGATTCCAGTGAATAATTTAATATGTGCTTATAGTTTTTATACCGTAATTTCCGGATTATTAAGCGCACCTATATATAAGATGCACCTACTGAATTTTACAAAATTTAAAATTTTTGAACATAAATAAGCCACACCTGTCTATAAGTCTATAAGTCTTCACTAATGTACTTTACACAGGCTTTAACGAAAGACACGTTACACACGGTTTAACAGGTGAAATATGTTGCGCTTCCTTTAGGAGCAGAGCGGTATTTTGGGAATAGCATGCCACTGCATTTTCCAGTATTACTGCATGTGTGCAAGACCGAGGAATATGTCCTTATTATTTTCTGATGCTCATTTCTATGTTTCTTTGACTAACCCGTAACGCTGTTGCCAAGAAAAATAAAAAAGCACGAGTTTTGGAAACCTGTCAGTGCTTATATGATTTCTAATGCAACTGGAGTTAGTGAACTCTCCCTTCACCCAGACTCAACACTTTACAACGGCTTGTATCTAAACAGTAGCCCACCAAGAAAGTCATTGTTCACTGTCTTCCTCCTTCCTTTCACAACTATTTCTCTCGGGAGTTTATCTTGTGGCATCGTTGTTCGTTTAAAAAAAAAAAGTTTTTTCTCTCGAAGCCGTGCAGCTCAGAACACAGACGAGGTGTGTTTTTTCGTTTCCGTTCGGAAATTATAGTCCGTAAAATACGGTACATAGGAAACACAATAGAGAATATAATAAAATTGGATTTTTTTTTCTTCTGTAGCATCTATCAAATCTAAAAGCATATTTAATGTATTTTCCCCTTTTTTCTTTTTGATTTTAAAGATTTTATACCTAAAATGAAGCCAAAGGAAAAATACAATATGCACTGTTTTTGTGTTTTTTTTTCCTAATGGTTGTTTATTGCAGCGAACACGATGATACCATTCCTGTCTCTACCGACCCTTAAACTTTGCGTCTTAATCCATTTATATTTAATGTGCCTTATCAAATAATAAGGAGTGCCACAGAGATAAACAACCTATGGGGAAACTAATAAAAAAAAATAAAAATGTGAAATTGTTTATGTGCTGATAAAAAATTTCTTCATAAATTAGCCTTGAATTGGAATTTGCTCTGTGCACAGGCAAATGTTTTATCAGTATTAAAAACACCAGGCGTTTAGGAAAGACGGGCAACATAGCAAAAATATTATCTCACAATACGTCATATTTACTCATCAACCATCCTGAAAGGATCACCTGAACACCTGCAATCTTCCAATCTGTCTATTATGTGGTTTGAGTGTTGAAACTGCTTATCTTTTTTGATATTTACACAAAACATGTTAAGACTTTTTTAAGTGACAGATCAGAAGAGAATGGCCAGACTAGTTGTAGCTGAGAAGAAATAACTCAAATAATTACTCAACCGTGATGGGCAGAAAATCATCTCAGAATGCACAACATCTCAAATCCTGAAGTGGATGTGCTACAAAGACAGAAGCCCACATTAGAGCACATGCCTTCAAGCCAAAAATGGGAGTGGGATGGTACAGTGACCACACGCTTTAATAATAACCGACTTCCCAAATTATTGCATTTTAGTCAAAAAAAAGAAAAAAAAAAAAGGAAATTTTTTTTTTTTACCAATTTGTGTTAGGCACAAAATCTTTTTTGTAACAGTTTTTTTCCTCTTTTTCATTTATTAATTTTTATTTTTTAATTAAACAGTTCCTTTTTTTTTTTTACGCAAGAGGAACAAATGGGGCATAAAAGCACTGAGTCTAATCAAATAAATTGCAATGTAATTACATCATAAAACAGATATCATTATGACTAATTCCGTAGCTGCACGCTACAGAATATTGTATTGTTTAACTAGAAGGTGTTTTGTTCATTTTACTATTAATGCCCATTAAGCACAGCGTTATTCCCATTGCAATGGGAATAACCGACTTCCCAGATTATTGCATTTTAATAAAAAAAAAGAGGAAAAAAATTGCACATTTTTTGTAACTTTTTTCCTCTTTTTTTATGTATTTATTTTTAGTTTTTAATTAGACAGTTTGGTTTTTTTTTTTACACGAAATTGGAACAAATGGGGCATAAAAGCACTGAGTCTGAGTCAGAATATTGTAATGTTTAGCGAGAACGTGTTTTGTTAATTGTAAAATTAATGCCCATGCAAAAAATTTAATTAAATTTAATTTAATTCTCTTGCAGAATGTCCTGAAATGAAACTGCTGCCTTTTTTCCATGCTATTCCCAAACCTACATGTTGTTCTCAGTAACTCAAGTGACTCACTGAAGGAGCATGCTTGAGGTTTTCCAAACATGGCACGTCTACAAGTTTCTACTCAGCCCTAATTACACCTTAATAATAAACTTATTTACTTATTTTCTTTAAAGAACTTTAATGTACATGTAATGTGCTTGCTTTGCTTAACCTTAACCATTATATACACTATTTAAAGACAAACATAACAAATAATACCACACTATATATAAATACAAATACCTGTTTTTCTGTTATTTGTTCCCTAAATGCAGCCTACAGTATAAAACAACATTGTCACAATGTCTCTAATTCATTGCTTTAAAAGGCCACACAAACAACATTGAAATAATTGTACACATTGTGATTAATAAACTTGTGTGAAACTTTGCATTTGAAGTTTTGTCGGCGGAACTATGTGTAGCAAGGGTGCACAAACTTTTGCACTTCGGTAGAGACCGATTACACTCATGTGAAAAAAAAAGTACATTATGTGCACGAGCATTCTGCATGGCAGTCAGTATAAATAGACCTTGTGTTGCAACATTGTTTGTTACATGTGTGTGAAAGTTTGAACCTGGAAAAAACATCAAGTAGCTTTACAAGAGATACTTCAAAGAGGGAAAAAAAAGTACAAACATGCATAACTCAAATGCAAACACATCCCTTTCCAGATGTGGGAAAACATCACCTACCCTGAGCTTTGGTTATCACGAGCGCACCAAAAAGTAAAATCCACATATAGAAAGTCATTTTCTTTTCCGCTTATGTTGTTTATATCTGGCTGTTGGGATCTCTGGAGTTGTGTTTGACTCGTGTGCCCATGCACAAAGAGTTAATCTATTTGAAATGGGTGTGTCAACTCAGAAACGATCCACCCTGCAGGAGAAACGAGTAAATCTACCCCACACTCCGCCTTGCAGTCTCGAGCGGTTTAGACCTCTGAACAGGGGCAGGGAACATGTGGAAGGCCATCAGTGTCAAAAACGTTTCAAAATGCAATTACAATAAAAAATTCAAATTTCCGGCACTTTGTTTCAGTCGCAATTTTTTTTTTTAGATAAATTCAGCACGCAATGATTCTGCAATATGGTGAGTTATATTTGCAATAATAATAATGATAAAAAGATAATAAAAAAGGAATTAATAATAAAAAATAAATCATAATTAAATGAATAATAAAATCATGTAGAATTGTAATATGCATGTTAATGCACATTACAATATACCCCCCCCCACACACACACACACACACACACACACACACACACACAAAGGTTGAAACCATTTTTGTCTCAAATTGATCCATTATTGAAAAAGGTTGTTGACCGTCCGCTTCAACTTTATTAGACTTCGGACCCGTTTCACGCAAGACAGTTTTTCCACGGATCGCAGCAGGGGGTCATGTTATATCATTTTATATGATTTCATTATTTATTTAATTATTACATATATATTAAAAATGTAGGTCAACAAATCCTAATGCTGAATCAGTTGCATCCTAATTTATCGATGAAAATGGAAAAGAAATGCGACTGAAACAAGTGTGGAAAGTAGGTGGAAATTGTCATCATTTAAAATATGCAAAAGGCAGAGAAAATAGAAATAAAATGTACATTTTTTATAAACTGAAGGTTTTCTATGCAGCCTGGTAGCAGCTGATTCACTGCCCAGTATCGGTGTTACAACAGATTCTGTAACCATCGTATGTTGTGACCCTAGAGGGCGCTGTTGCTAAAATGCAGCCGCCGCACAAACAGCGTAAATACAAACATCAGCATTCGTTGTTCATTAAATGTCGGTGCGAGAACGCGCCTGGTGTCGTGCACGTTATCTTGAACAGTCTTGGAGAACAGTCTGCTGTCGAGTTGCAGAGAAACAGATGGATGCGCCATTAACTGTTCATTAGAGTCTAATTTACAGTACTTAAAAAACAAAGTTATTCGAACGCTTTTGCCGTCTCTATTTTAATCACTGCTTTTTTTTACCCACCCTGAACATTATTTATTAATTCATGCTAATAAAACGTCATGTAGTCAGATGCAGATGCTTTAGACTGTTAATTGTATATATTTTTTTATTTTATTCATTATGTTATCTTTGTGTATGAATGTGTGTGTCTTTATATATACTATATTGGCAAATGTATTGGGACACCTGACCTTTCCTGCTATATGTGTTTCTTTTCTAAACTGTTACCACAATCTGGAGGTACTCAGTTGTACTGTGTCTTTAGATGCACTATAATAAAATTTAACATTCACTTGAACTTGGAAACCAAAATCTGTTCCAGCATGGCGATGCCCCTGTGCACAAAGTGAGCTCCTTGAAGATCTGGTTTACATGCTTTGGAGAAGAAGATCTTGAGTGGCCTGCTATAGAGCTCTGATCTCATCCCTACTGAACACCTTCGGGATGAATGTAAATGCTGACTGCACTCCAGGCCTCCTCACCTACATCAGTATCTGCCTTTCATAATACCCTTGTGGCTGATGAACACAAATATCCAAAATCTAGTGGAACATCTTTCCAGAAGAGTGGAGGAAATTATAAGAGCACATTGGGACTAAATGTAAAATGAGATGCTCACAAAAATTACATACTAAATGTATGAACAGGTGACCCAATACTTTTGGAAATACAACATCCCAACTGTTGTATGATTCTTTGATATTCCTTTTAGAACAGTTAAAATGTTCACAACAGCACACTCAGGTTCATCAGACAGGATAAATAAGTACAATAAAAGCATAATAAACCAGAGGAAAGATGTATTAAATCCTTGGGCCAGTGGTCACTTGAGGAACACTTATAACATCAGATGGTACATCCACTGTCCTCTAATCAGACCACTAGAGACAGAGGTGAGATAATAGGTGACTGTCTCTGTCTGTCTGAAGTCAATTTGCTTGTGTTTGATGGAGGCACAATCATAAAGTGATTCTAAATATCCAAATGACCCATTTGTTATTTTCAATGTGGGAACATTAGATTGGGAACGTCTACATTCTCCTCACGTGTACTTCTTTCACTTTACTTTCAAAGGCGTTCTTTTTACACAGGGTACCTGCGAGAGAGTTCTCGTGATTGTTGATTGCAAATGCAATGAAATATGTTATCAGATATGTAGGTGAAAAACTCTGTTTTAAAAGGTCTGGAGATGTAAAGAGACTTAAATCTTCATACATTATCATATACAACAGCAGACAGGTTTCTATCCCAAAGCAGACTAGTGAAGGCAAGACGGGCTTTGGATTCGCGACAGACGCAATTTCAAAAGAATTAAAATAGTCCATTCACTCCTGACGAAATGCCAGCGCACTTTTTTTTATTGTTTACTGAGAACATTTGCTGTGGAAAAGAAAAAGAGAAACGTGTTTTATACTTGTCACGTGTACCTTACAGCACAGCAAGGTACAATTCTTTCTTTGCATATCCCAGTGATGGTAGGAAGTTTGGGTTGGAGCACAAGGTCAGCCATGTTACAGCGCCCATGAAGCACAGAGGGTTAAAGGCCTTGCTCAAGGGCGTCAGATTGGCGATCACAGGGCCTGAACCCCTGACCTTCTGCTCAATAACCCAGAGCCATAACTACTGAGCTACCACCTAAAGCACAGGCTCTGATATGCTGCGGATTAAACTCAGGACCACACACATGAATGATTAACTGATGTGTTTTGAACAAAAGCCTGGACAATCACGAACATTCATGTTGAAGTCAATTAGACATTCAGCAAAAAAAAAGAACAAGCAGTAAGAACTAAAGATCACACAATCATTTCCCAATATATTTAATTGCACAAATCGGGTAATTACAGACATGACTGAAAACAACAACAGATATAAAACACAAAAGCACAAGTTACCATACTACCATTCACTTGTGTGTGTATGTATATATATATATATATACATACACACACGCTCAGTGGTGTGAAAAAGTGTTGCCTCCTATCTATTTATCTCTTTCTCTCTCTCTCTCTCTCTCTTTTTCTCTCTCTCTATCTATCTATCTATCTATCTATCTATCTATCTATCTATCTATCTCTCTCTCTCTCTCTCTCGCTCTCTCTCTCTCTATCTATCTATCTAGCTCTTTGTCTTTCTCTATCACTCTCTCTATCACTCTCTCACTCTCTCTCTCTCTCTTTCTCTATCTATCTATCTATCTATCTATCTATCTATCTATCTATCTATCTATCTATCTATCTATACACATAGGTGTGAAAAAGTGTTTGCCCCTTCCTGATTTCTTTTTTTTTGCATGATTGTTACACTTTAAAGTTTCAGATCATCAAATTAATTGAAATATTAGTCAAAGATAACACAAGTGAACACAACATGCAGTTTTTAAATTAAGGTTTTTATTAGTGAGGGCAAAACAAAATATATATATATATATATATATTCCTGCATACCATTTCACCCTTTCATACTAAAAGTATGTAATTTTTTGTAAGTGTATGTAAATTAATATCTAAGTATTAGGAAATACAGAGTATTCAAGATGCTTCACTGATGTGTTACACTTCATTACGTTTGCAGGTTAAATCTCATGAAGCAAATGTTCACAAACGTCCTGCTCCCTCGTGCAAGGACTCGTGGGTAATGTCATTTCAACAACTGTCCACGAATCCACACTTTAAAATCTACTGGAAAGCACAGAGCAGATACTCATCCAATACATTCATTCTAATCTTTGATACTATGATAAATATGAGGGTGAACTGTGATACATCAGTAATAATAATATAACTGGGATAATTATTCCCTCTGCAGATCTTCACACTCTGTCCAGACCAGCTTTTGGATAGTGTTCTCTTCGATTGGATGCAGGAGGGGACGGTTTCTCATCAACGCATTAGGTGGTTCCATGCAATTCCTGAGTAAGAACAGGAGCTTTGAGGATGGATTTGGACTGTAGGTAATGTCAACATTGACTCAGGATTACAGTTTGCTTCTGATCACCATCACTGCACACACGTCAACATCGTAATAAGTGGACATTCAGTGCAACCCAGATGAGGATAGGTTCCCTCTTGAGTCTGGTTCCTCTCAAGGTTTCTTCCTTATGCCATCTCGGGGAGTTTTTCCTTCACCACAGACGCCATCGGCTTTTCACCAGGGACAAACTTATAAAGAACATCTTATTTCTTCTTTATCACCACATTATCTGTGTAAAGCTGCTTTGAGACAGTGTTCATTGTGAAAAGCGCAATTCAAATAAAATTGTAACTGAATAATAGTTGCATCAGTGATAAATCTAAGTATAGAAATTGAAAACATATTGAATCTACTTTGTAAAACCTCAAATTGTAATGAAGCAGTGTTGAAATCCAGTGCTGATAAATAAAGACTGGACATTTGACAGATTTCGATTCACACTGAAACAGAGCTCAGGCGTTTGTGGGGCGTATGGTATTCCACAGCTTTATGCTCCGGGCTGGGTTGGGTGTGTCATGTGAAAGTTTATTTGCGTATTTTTTTGTCTGATCTTTCCACCATTTCAGTGAAGTCTAAATGCAAGCCATATGAAGGCTTGTTTTTATGTTGCATGAATGCATCTCTTTATTTTATGATCTCTCCCCTTTTTCACACTCATCCTCTCATCTCCTCTCATCTCCTTCTAGTTATAAACAGGGTTTAAACTCTAAAATTAGTTCTTTATTCTCATTCAGCTGAACAATGCCTTTGCTGATCACTGATTTCTGTAGTTAGATGAGAATGTTTTCAGTTTGTTTTATGATATGAATGTCTGAAATCTATCAATCTATACATCTACACATCTATAGAATTATAAAAAAATACTGTGTGTGTGTGTGTGTGTGTGTGTGTGTGTGTGTGTGTGTGTGTGTGTATAAAGTTTTCTATCAATCAATCGTATTTTTTTATAAATGTATCGATGTATAGATAGATAGATAGACAGATAGATAGATAGATAGATAGATAGATAGATAGATAGATAGATAGATAGATAGATAGATAGATAGATAGATCTCTTTCTCCCTCTCTCCAGGTTTGAGAATTCACATGTTCACACAAGATTTAAAATTCCACATGTTCACACCAGATTTGAGAATCCATGTGTTCACACCAGATTTAAGAATCCATGTGTTCACACCAGATTTGAGAATCCACATGTTCACACCAGATTTAAGAATCCATGTGTTCACACCAGATTTGAGAATCCACATGTTCACACCAGATTTAAGAATCCACGTGTTCACACCAGATTTGAGAATTCACATGTTCACAACATATTTGAGAATCCACGTGTTCACACCAGATTTGAGAATCCACGTGTTCACACCAGATTTGAGAATCCACATGTTCACACCAGATTTAAGAATCCACGTGTTCACACCAGATTTGAGAATCCACATGTTCACACCAGATTTGAGAATTCACATGTTCACAACATATTTGAGAATCCACATGTTCACACCAGATTTGAGAATCCACATGTTCACACCAGATTTGAGAATCCACATGTTCACACCAGATTTGAGAATTCACATGTTCACAACATATTTGAGAATCCACATCTTCACACCAGATTTGAGAATCCACATGTTCACACCAGATTTGAAATTCCACATGTTCACACCAGATTTGAGAATCCACATGTTCACACAAGATTTGAAATTCCACATGTTCACACCAGATTTAAAAATTCCACAGTTCACACCAGATTTAAAAATTCCACATGTTCACACCAGATTTGAGAATTCACATGTTCACACCAGATTTGAGAATCCACATGTTCACACCAGATTTGAGAATTCACATGTTCACAACATATTTGAGAATTCACATCTTCACACCAGATTTGAGAATCCACATGTTCACAACAGATTCGAAATTCCACATGTTCACACCAGATTTGAGAATCCACATGTTCACACAAGATTTGAAATTCAACATGTTCACACCAGATTTGAGAATCCACATGTTCACACAAGATTTGAAATTCCACATGTTCACACCAGATTTAAGAATCCACATGTTCACACCGGATTTGAGAATCCACATGTTCACACAAGATTTGAAATTCCACATGTTCACACCAGATTTGAGAATCCACATGTTCACACCAGGTTTGAGAATCCACATGTTAAAGTTAGAGATGAAGGCCACTAACCCTGTGCTAATGTTAGCTATGAAGTCAGTAATTCATTAGTCAGAGTCACTGTGAATCTGGAGCTTATGTTTGAAAGGCAGGAAGACACACTGGATAGAATGCTGGTTCTTCTTAGGCCATTGTGCACACACACTTTCCCATACCTTGGGGCAATTTCAAGTCACAAAGCCTCCTATTTGCATATTGGTGAAAAGATTCAGGAAACCAGAAGACCTACGCAGACATACCAGAGAACATGCACAAGCAGGAACCTGTACAAGAAGAACCCCGAGATTGAGATCGAGATCTGGAAGTGGAGATCTGTAGCATCAGCGCTTTTGTTTTAGCCTGATTCTGATCACAGTGTGGTTTGAACCTGGTGTTTCAGTAATATGTATCAGTAGTGTGTATAAAAGGGTAGAGTTTATTTGGAGATCCGGGTCTTGTGTGAACACATTAGAATCAGTAGTGCACATGAAGACCTGTTGATTACTTCGGTTTCTTCTGCCCCCTAGTGTTTATATGAAGCAAACACAACAAAGCGTGCCAGATCCAGAAGTGTGTTGAGCATCCACTCATCTTTTGCTCTTTCTCTCTTTATCTCTCCCTCTCTTTCTGTCTCTCTCTCTCTCTCTCTCTCTCTCTCTCTCTCTCTCTCCATCTCTTTTTCTTACTCAATCTCTCTCTCTATCTTTCTCTCTGCCTTTCTCTCTTACTCCATCTATCTCTCTCTCTCCATCTCCCTCTTTCTCCCATCATCATCATTATCATCATCATCTCTCTCTCTCTCTCTCTCTCTCTCTCTCTCTCTCTCTCTCTCTCCCCCATTACTCTCTTCCTCCACAATTCTCCCTCTCCATCCCTCCCTCTTTCCATCCCTCTTTTTCAATCTCTGTCACTCAGTCTCTTCATCCCTCTCTCTCTCTCTCTCTCTCTCTCTCTCTCTCTCTCTCTGTGACCTTGCGCGGGTGCAACATCCTCAATCACTTCATCATCCACTCTCCAGTCCACCCGTTGGTGAGGATCTGGAGCTGAAGCAGGAGAACATTAGTGCATCATCGAGCGCTGAGATGAGTTGAAACTTCTCCTCTTTTTCCTGTTTTGACTTTTGGATAATTTAAATAGTTGCATTTTTTTCTCTCTCTTTAAACCGGATCGTTGTTTTTGCTGTTCTTGGACCGGCTCGGTGCTTAAAGAGCCTATAGGGTCACCTCGACCCCCGTGGACGCGGTGAGCACCGGATGCGCAAGAGCGCGGACCTGCTTCTTCTTCTGCCTCTTCTTCTTCCTTTTTTTCTTTCCTCTTCTCCCTGAAGATCTCACGGCGCGCGCGCGCTCGTTTATCGCCCCGTTCCTCCTGCGGCGCGCGCCCATGCGGACGCCGCGGATTGGCTCCGAGCGGCTCGGCGGCGGCGGCGGCTGCGGCGGCTCGCGTGCGTCCGGCTCTCGTGAACGTCTCGCGCCCGCGCCGCTGCCATGCAGTCTCTAATCTCACCGGTGACCAAAGCGATCTTGGTTGCCTTGTTCATTTTCGCCATCTTGCTCATCCTCTACGTGATCCTGTGGTACATATGTCGTGACGTGGACTGCGACCACGGCATCTGATCCATCATTATTATTATATCCATCTTCTCCAGAGGGCGCGAGCCGCTTTGGGAACGGGGACATGACCCCGGTTTGGTGAGTGCACAGTTTATTTTCTGCTACCGGCATTTCAGTGCATTGCAAAAAATAAAAAATTAAATAATAATCAGAGCAGGAAAGACAAAAAACAAACAAACATATCCAACCTTTATCATATATGTATATTATATATTCGCTGTGCGCGTGTGTGCGCTTGAATGATCAAGCTCGCGCAACATTTCCTTCCCCCCCACATGTTGCTGCTGCTGCAAGATCTTCTCATACGGATTCACCACCAACACATTTATTCCTTACATGCATGCATTATTTTTCCCCTTTTCCTTTCTTTCTACAGCACACGAATAGGAGCAGAGCGCGCGCCTATAACATGCATCTTGACCGTAAAGTTATGCAGCGCGAGCAGTTCGGTGCCACAAGTCTGCGTTCCTACAGGTGACCATGAGGTCGGTGGTAGTAAAAGTGCAACGCAGACCTGTAGCACATCTTCTGTTCGAGCCCTTTAGATACACGAATACGGGTTTGGAACCTGGATACGTTTATTTCCCCCCTTGCGCGCGCCGATTAGTATGCACAGGTTCGTGCGCGCGCACTGACTGCATAGACGCCTGTGGTGTTTTTTTGTTTGTTTGTTTTTTTCCTCCCACATTGATTTATTTACCCCCTTACACGCGTGGGTTGGGGGTAAAACGTTGATCGGGGTGACTCACCGATTTTTAATCCTCGCGCTACGGACGTGAGTGGAATCGCAAGCGCGCTCCGTGTATATAGTGTGTGTGTGTGTGTGTGTGTGTGTGTGTGTGTGTGTGTGTGTGTGTGTGGGGCTACGTACGGTAAAGTCGCCGCGCGAGGTGGTAACGGACCAAACCCACGCGCGCGACCCATGCACGCCACATTGCACCACATCACATCACATTACATCACATCACATCACAACACAACACAACACAACACAACACAACACAGTGCGCAAAGGCAAATGCGCATACATTTTGCGCCGTGAAGGACAAATAGAGGGCACCGTTTCCTGCACCTTTCTATGAAACATCCGTGCATTCTTGAGTTTGGTGTCTGAAAAGAAAGACAAGGGATTTAGCTGTTGTTGTTGTTGTTGTTGTTGTTGTTGTTTTGGAGATCCCTTCTTCTTTTTCTTCTTCTTTTTCTCAAGTACCCTGGAGTCTTGTTCCTTCTGTTGGTACGGTTGGGAATGCGTTCTGACAGGAAACCATGGATGCAAACAAACTCTGAGTGGAAGAGATGCGACAGCTGTTATGCAGCATTGACAAAGTGTGTATCTGTGTGTGTGTGTGTGTGTGTGTGTGTGTGATGGCTGGCGGGCATGCAGTTCTGAGATTCACGGCTCGTGAGTCATGACCAAGGTCGGCCCTGAACGCCACGCGCTCCTGGCCAAGTGAAATAAGGTTTTGGAAGGCTGAGATGTGTGGCGGAATCCCAGTGAGGCAGCTGATGATTTGCAGCATTGCGTGTGTTTACATCGTGCAGTGATACATCGGCATCGGCAGGGCAAAAGGTTACCCCTGTGTACTCCTCTAAAACAACGTGGGCATCATTTTAAAATCCCAATCAATGATTCATCTCCCAAGTTCTGATACATCTCATTATTTTCTCAACTGCCACCATGAGAACTTTTCAGGTCTTCATTTGAGAGTGTGCTATCACGGACAGACCTGAGAGCAGTCTCAGAAGGAAAATCCCTGTTTTTTTTTTTTTTACACACGGACACAAAGGGGATCTCTTGGTTGCTCCGGCTTTGTGCACAGCATTGGAATTAGATTTCCAGCCTCAGCCTGCTGTGCCATCTCCTTGGAGCTTTCTCCCTGCAGTTTAAGAGTGGAGCGAAAGCTCTTCATTACGCACTTGGCGATATCGAGTGGGATGTGTGAGCCACAACCCGAGGCAGTGAGTTCACGAGCAACGTCGTGAACTACGAATAAGGTTATTTTAGACGTTTTTTTAAACACAAAAACCAACAGATGATCAGACGATACCTGATAATGACCTGATACAATTTCATGACGAAAATCCTAGTGAGTTTTTGAGATGATCATTGGATCGGTTCACCATCAAATCTCATATAACCTTTAAAATAACTGGAAAGGGTTTAAACAGGGTTTGAAGGTTAGTCTGACTTCTGTGTGGAAGCTTACAGGAACCTTTTTTAGGATGCTGAGAACCTATAAATATTGGTTTTAATAAAAACCCAAAGAAGCCATAAAAAGCAACTTTTACTATGAGTGTACCAATTCTCAGGACTAGATATTAAACATCTACGATGTTCTAGGTATTTAAATAGCCTCCAGTCATTTTCATTATCAACATGGTTCTTCAAGGGTTCACTGGTTAATTATTTAAAGATTGTTAGCTTACAAATATATGATCTTTCTCTGAACCCTTTCTGATGGTAACACACATTGTGGGCATCTATATGCCACTGTTCTCCAAGGTTTCTCTTATGACCCCTATAAAGGACCAACAGGGTCTCGAACTCTTCAACTGTTTGCTCTACAATTGTAAATATAGATTTCTAGACCTAAAGCCATTATGTCCCTAACACCAACTGGTTTCAGCTTTGTTTGGTACATCCTTAATCGTTCTAGTGCTCAGCCATGCTTAAAGGACATGAGAAAATAAAAGGTAATGACTCCCACAGGGCATGGTGGTCTGAAATACTGAAGTACTGAAAGGGGATCTTCTGGGACCTGCAGCGAAAAAAAGCAGTCAAAGTGGTTACAGGAGATGGTAGCTCAGTTGTTAGGATTTTGGAACAGAAGGTCATGAGTTCAACCCTAACACTAACCCATGCTCAGCACCATCAAGGTGCCACTGCTGGGCCCTTGAGCAAGATCCTTAACTGCTCAATTGTAAGTTGCTCTGGATAAGGGAGTTCTCCGAATGTCAAAGGTAAATGGTTAAGACGTTGGACTTCTGGTCAGAATGTCATAAGTTTAAATCCTAGAACTATTAGGCTGTTACTGCTGGGCCCTTAAGCAAGGCCCTTAACTCTTAACTACTCAAGTCACCCTGAATGAGATCGTCTACCAAATATTATATATGTAAATGGGATAGATGTGAATCTCTTGGAACAGAAAAAAAGCCACATTTATTTACTTCAGTTGTCCCCAACCTTTATGCGCCACAGACCCGTTTGATGTCGGACAATATTTTGACGGAGTGGTCTTTAAGGTGTGGCAAATTAATGCATCAAAATAAAATTATATGACCGCCATAAAAACATGAAAACATGAAAACATTTCGCTCGCTTGGGGTTTTGAATTTAGCGGTAATATATTATATGTTTATATATTATATATATATATATATATATATATATTATATAGCAGCCCCTTTAAGAAGGTAGTGGATGGAGGTAGGACATGTGACCGAGGCATCATGACATGCATCAAGAGTGAGTCATAGACAGATGGGGAGGAGAGAATCCGGTAATTTTCCAAAAAAAATCTTTCAGAATCAGATAATAAATAAAACGTAAATAATCTAAGTTGTGTATTCTTTCTGTGCGGCCCGGTACCAATTGTTGGGGACCACTGCTTTACTAGTTTGACAGCATTCATTAATTTATCCAGAACAGGAACAGAAGCAAATGAACCTTTAAATGGTTAATTTGTATCTGTTTTTTTGGGAAACATATTACAGTTTTACAGACAAAAACAAGGGACTTGTCAGAATTCCTTTAGGAAATGGAATGGAATTGAATGAAGCCTGAAGGCTGCATTTTTGTCCTTAATTCCACATCATTTGTAAAGTGAATGAATCTCATATTGAGCTGTACCATAGTATAGAAAGAAAAAAGAATGAAATGTGCTTTATACTTGCACTTTACAGCACAATGAAATTCTTTCTTCGTATATCCCAGTGATGTTAGGAAGCTGTGGTCAGATATGATACAACACCCCTGGAACACAAAGGGTTAAGGGCCTTTCTCAAGGGCCCCAAAAGTGGCAGCCTAGCAACACAAGGCTTGAAAACCCTAATTTTCCGTTCAGTAACCCAGAACCTTAACCAGTGTGCTACCACCTCCCCCACAACAGCAGTACAACACTGTGTGCAACGGCAGGGCCAAAGTTACAGGGAAAAGTAAATGTTAGAAAATGGCAGCTCCCGGTGCTGATCTGTTGCTCGAGGAATCGGAATTGAGGTTTTGTGTCGCTACCACGAGAATATAATTTCAGTCAATTATCAAAGAGAGGAGGGAGGAGGTGAGGTATAAACACCCTTTTGTTTGTTTTTTTCCCTCCTTACGGTTCTCAGTATATTCACATTTCTCCCGTCAGCCGTGTTCATTAATATACATGACTGCCTTCATGATCTGATTTATCTGAACATCAAGCAACCATCATGACACATCAGGTACAATCCAGACATAATTGTCCACTCTATCAGTGAGAGAAAACAAATTCTGAGTCACCGATGGCCAGGAGTCCAAGAGAGCGTAATTGGCTTGACTCTCTAGATAGGAATGAATGGCATTACTCTCATCCCTGTCAATTGGAGTGGCATCACCCAGTCACATGATGCAGTCTTATTCAGTCTCATTTGGACATTTTTGATTTTTTTTCTTTTCTTTGCCCTTGAGAGACTTGGAATAAGTTTTTCCCTCCAAGTGAATATCACATGCCATTGCTGCCTTCATCATGTCAGAGTTAATTATTTAATCAGCATTTTATTGATTTCCTTATAAGGCCTGATCACAGCAGGTGGCTCCTGGAAAATGGGAAGTCGAGGGGAACAAGCTTGCCAAATGTCTGGCTAATAGAAATTAGGAAAACGTACTAACATTTCTTTTTTCACCGCTGGTGTCTGGATGTGGCTGAAAGTGTTTAACCTGGGATCAGCTCCAAAACTGCGAGAAGGAGCTTAGTACCAGTAAAATCACAATAGAACATGCTTTCTGCAGATGTGCCTTATTTTATCAGTAAAATAAAACATTATCAGTTATGTTCATGTTGATCAAAATATATTTTACTGGTTTCACCTGAATAGTTTTAACCCTAAAAACATCTCAGCATCAGTTCATTGTTTACGTCATTGAACGCAAAATGGTTGAACCAGTTGTCAACATCTGTAATTTAAAATGTATATTCACCTTTTTTCTGTAAATGTGTTGAATTGATGAATTGTGCAGATGAATCTTGAATGTCACTAATGAAGGCGAGTGAACAACATCAACCAATAATCAACCAGTTCTATAAAACAGGTCAAAGATGAATCTTGTGAACCTTGAATTGGAGACAGAATAAACTTTCTTTCGGCTTATCCCATTAGGGGTCACCACAGCGGTCATCCGTATTCATGATCCGCATGTTTGATTTGGCACACGTTTTTACGCTGGATGCCCTTCCTAAAGCAACCCTACCCATTTATCCGGGCTTGGGACCGGCACTAAGAGTACACTGGCTTGTGCAACCCTAATGGCTTGGGTTGGTTCCCTGACCAGGGATCGAACCCGGGCCACAGCGGACAACCAGGAAATAAACGAACACTAATACAGTACAGTAAAAGTGTGAATCCTGTCTGGTGTCCTGCAATCAAATCAATACATATGTGCTGCTGAAATTAATACGTTCATACAGAAGAAATTCAACCTTGTCTTTTTTCAATTACTGTAAACCAAACCGTAATGTATATCAGGAAATCCTGAAACAGTGCACATCATACTGACAACGTGACTAAACATTTTGACGATCTTGTTTGTAAACAATGCCAAAAGGACGTCTGATGGTAATGAGATGTTCTTTGACACGAATGCTTACTTTTGAGAGACAAACAGGATTTTTAGAAAAGTACAGGCTTTTGCATGGAATCCAAAGTTTTGTGTTTTTTGTACACATAGTTTTGAGAAATGCATTTATTGCTTTGCAAATATTAAGGATGATTCTAGAAAAGCTCCAAAGCAACTGAGAAAAACTGTAACTGTATTTGTGCTGAGCAAACAAAAAGCTCTTTTTGTCTGCGAGATTCCTTCCATAACTAACATCTCAACTAATACGATTTAGGATCAAAGGTTTAACGAGGATAAGTGTACTATAAAATAAAAGCAAATTCATTACATCTTCATCATATTTTGTTCCTTTGTAGCTTTTAAGTTTCTTTCATTTTCATTACTAGTGCATGTGGGTTTTTTGTGGAAAATGTTTTTTTTTCCGGTCCATCGTTGTTTCAGAAATCTGCTCTTCCTTGGGCTGTAATCATTTCATTGCTTACAATAACACAGTTCGGGGAATTATTTTAGGTAAATAGAAAAAAACAGGTCTCCCCCTCATCTCATTACCCATTCTGGCTGTTGGTCCACCTGATTGTTTTTGCGAATTGAATTTGCTCGAGAAACCATTGTGGCTGATATCGTTTAGTATTCCCCCCAGAGCAAATCCTTCCAAGTGAAAGACCTACAGCAGGGTACAACCAGGCTCCTAGATGTGATGAGGGTTATGGCAGTCTTGAGACTTATTTATTGGTTACCAATTGGCAACACTTTATTAGTGTTAACATAATTAAATAAATACATAACACTAATCTTCATGTTTATTCAGCATTCAACAATATCCAAGAAACCATGGCAGCTAAATAAAAAAAATAACAATATTACCAAGGAACATAAATTCAGCCAACACTGTATTAGGATTATCATCTAAAACAGGGTAGAGCCTCTGATTTTACTTTTGAAACAGCCAAGATTTTGAAACCATTCCTTTGAGTTTGTGGCCTATTGTGGTTTCATTGTGTCAATAAATCCCTGAAGATTTTTCCACTTTCATGCTTTAATTCTTTACATTTTATTACATTACCATTACACCAAATCCACCATCACACCACCTCCACTATTACGCCAAATCCACCATTACATCATCTCCACCATTACACCAAATCCACCATTACACCACCTCCACTATTACGCCAAATCCACCATTACGCCATCTCCACCATTACATCATCTCCACCTTTACACCATCTCCACCATTACGTCATCTCCACCATTATGCCAAATCCACCATTACGCCATCTCCACTATTACGCCAAATCCACCATTACGCCATCTCCACCATTACATCATCTCCACCTTTACACCATCTCCACCATTACGTTATCTCCACCATTATGCCAAATTCACCATTACACCAAAGCCTTCATTACACCAAATCCACCATTACACCACCTCCACCAGGCCAGACTGTTGGCACAAGGCATGTTGATCCATTCTGTTGGCTCCAGAATCTGACCCTACCATCTGTGTGCCTCAGGAGAAATTGAGATTCATCAGACCAGTCTACATTTTTCCAGTCTTCACATGTCTAGTGTTAGTGAGCATGTGCTTACTTTGGCCTCAGCTTTTTAGTTCTCGGACAACAGTTACAAGATGACGTGGTCACCTGGTGTTATAACTCTGTATCCACCTCATAGTTTGATGTGTTTGAGATGCGTTTTTGCTTACCACAGTAGTACAGAGTGGTCATCTAAATTACTGAAACCTTACTGGCAGCTCGGACCCGTATGACCGTGCTCATGTGACGTCTCGCATTAACAGTTCACCTTCATCCTTCTTGCTCACTGGATGCTTTTTTCTTTTGCTGCACCATTGTGTGTGAACTCTAGGGACTGTTACTATTATAACTCAAATACTCAGCATGTCTTACACCAACAATCAGACCTCAGTCAACACAGAGATCACATTTTTCCTCTTTTCTGATAGTTGATGTGAACTCTAACAGAAGTTGTTCTGCCATGTTTTTGCAGGTTGATTAGATAATTGCCTGAATAAGGAGGTGTAGTGTTCCTAATAAAGTTCTGACTCTAAAATGTACAGTTATATTAGGATATTTCAATTCACAGATATTTAAAATCATTTCTAAATAATTTTAGATTTCTTTACATATTTGAATAAAGCATTACAGTTTTTTTCTCAGTTGCTTTGGAGCATTTCTTTGAATCATCCTTATTATTTTTAAACCAGTAAATGCATTTCTCAAAACAATTTGTACAAACGGTACGTTTCTCAAAATCCTTATTTCATCTCTCAAACTTATTTGTGTCGATAAACATCTCATTCTCATCAGAATGAAAAAGTCTCTTCGTCGTTGTTCACAAACAAAACCATCAAAATGCTTATTTATGTTGTCGCTATGATTTTATCTTGATGTAAACTACAGTTTGGGTCACAATGATTAAAAAACGCACAAAGATGAGTTTCTTCTGTTTGCCGTCTATGAATTTCAGCAGCACAAATGTATTTATTTGATTGCATATTTAATTGACAGGATTCACAATTTTACTTTACTGTATTAGTGTTTGTTCGTTTCCTGGTTGTTCATTCATTTTCAGAAATTGTAATTCTGTGTTTTATTCTGTCTCCAATTGAAGGTTCACGAGATTCACCTTTGACCTGTTTTAGAGAACTGGTTGATTATTGGTTGATCTGATGTCGTTCACTCGCCTTCATTAGTGACATTCAAGATTCATCTGCACAATTCATCAATTCAACACATTTTCAGAAAAAATTTGAATAGAAATTTTAGATTGCAGATGTTGACAACTGGTTTAACAGTTTTGCATTCAGTGACGTAAACAATGAACTGATGCTGAGATGTTTTCGGGGTTAAAACTATTCAGGTGAAACCAGTAGAATAT
>MU551540.1:1972676-2098486 GCA_024362625.1 Silurus asotus | reverse complement strand
ATTATTATTATTATTATTATTATTATTATTAATTATTTTAATCCCCACCTTAATAACAGTATCCCAAAAGACTCTGTAGTGTTTCTACTCGTGCCCTATATAGGGTAACTATTACCGTGTTAAACGCCCTACCTAGTGCACTATACACTCTAAAGCGGAATCATTAAGGACGAAGCCGGCTTCAGGTCGGACTGTAGACAGTGAGACACTCTCCGGCCGGCGCTGCTGTCACGCTGCGCGATGTGGCGGCTGTTCGCCTTCATCCTGCCGGTCATCAGAGTTTATCTGATCGGTGTCAAAGTTCTTCTCTACCAGCTGTTCCACAGATCCTTCACTTTACCAGGTTAGAGAGCTTTAAACCCGTCCGTGGAGTTGTTTTTTCTTCTTTCCTGTTCTATTTCTCTTAAAGAGTCCAGAAGTACGAATTGTCACGTGATTTGTTTGCTGTTGTTTGTTTGTTTGTTTGTTTGTTTGTTTGTTGGTCGGTTTACTTTGAGCAATATTCTTCATTGTGTACATAAAAAAGATTGCTTTATATCTTATACTGTACATTCCTCCAAAAAATTAAAAGTAAAAATCTGATTTGAAATCTAGATTATAAGTAAATATATTTATTTATAATTGTATATTGTTGATTACTGTTATACAGGAAGGAGCAGAACATCCCCACGATGTTGTGCGCCAAATTAATACGTGTACAGCGTGTCTGAGGTTTTCTCAGGGTTCTCGGGTTTCTTCACCCTCTTCAACGACTCAGTTCACTATTGCCTTTATATATATATGGGATATCCCTCAATACCATCTCATTGAGTCTTCTGTTGCCATGGTCACCACTGGCTCGCTCAATAGGGAAAACCCCATAGGCATGAACCGTATACATTTTATAAAAAAAACTTTATAAACTTTTTTTTGTAAAGCTGATTTTATGACAATTTCCATTTCAAAATCTGTTTCACAAAACTGAGATATAAAACTGAATTGAGTAGATGTAAGCTGGCTGGTATTAGTGAGTACATGGTGTTATTGATGGTCTATTCCTGAGATCTGCAGCGACCTTGAGCACGATAAAGTACTTACTGAAGATGAATGAATGAATAAAGATGAATAAAGGATAATGCATGTCTATGATATCTGAAATGTTGACAGTGATGATCGAGGCATGAAGGCAGTTTATGTGCTGTGTCTATTGAATTATAAATATATACTGTGTGTGTGTGTGTGTGTGTGTGTGTGTGTACATATATAGGATGTGGTCTGCTGATATGTCCTGTGCTTATGAGTAATGTTAAAGGTACTACATATTTTTACTATATTTTAGTTTTAGTGTTTCTTTTATATGTATATAATATATAATAATATTCACACAGATGGTCCCGTGTACATTTGACGGTTTAACTTACGATTTTTCGATCTTACGCTGATCATAGCGATACAAAATTGTAAATAATATTTTACGTTCTACTCGTAGCAGCGTAAGCTCCTCCCTCGACTCACGACCCGACGCTCGACCGCAATTTCCGCTGCCACATTCATATATACAGTATAGTTTATAAACTACAGTACTGCACTTAGTAAATAGCTCTGTTTTGCTCAATTATAATAAGTGATTTGTTACATTATTAACAGATTACAGTATATAACCCCATACTGATCACTATCGAAACCCAATTAATAGTCGTCTAGATGAAGAAATGAGTCAGTGATGACGGAGACGTCGTGTTGAAATATTTTTATGACACATAATCTCATTCATTCTGCATCGTTTCCTCACCACTTAATGAAGCTCTACAGGGAAATGAAGGTCAGACAATGTGAAACGATTTTGGCGCAGTATTCAGGGTAAAAGGGAAAAAGAAAAACTCCTAATACGGTGTAGCGATTATTGCGTGAACCACCCCTGACCCAAATCCAGACCAAATACGCAGTTAAGCCGACTCACAAGTCTCCGAAGGGAGAAGCAGCTTTTTGTGACATTTTGTGCTTTTTTGTTTCTTTCAACACAGAACAGTTAGGATGCAGGCTGAGGATGAAGAAACTGATCTGGGATCAGCGTGAGGGGGCATGTAGAGGATTTGACTCGTCGAACAACAGGCTCTTGTTCACACGCTTTAGTCTGAGGAGAGAAGCAGGAAGGGTTTGTTTCATGTAAAGGTAGAGATCAGAGAAGAAGAATTCGATCTTGCCAAGAACACAACGCTGCGTGCTTTGATTCGGTGTGAGGTATCCAATTATCACTGAACAACAGAGCACTCTTTATACCGAGTTTAGACTTGCCTCGCTGATGAAACGTTGTCTCTGAGGACTGCGGACACGGTCTAATTTGCGTCTCGTAGACGTCTGCCTCTGAGCTGATGCACCAATGCTCAAGAGTGCTGTTTATCCTCGAACCCGATCAGTCGGAATGCATTAATTAATTAATTAATTTTCTCATAATAGATGTAGCGCCATAATTCGAATCACAGGTTTACATTAATGTGCTTTTTCGAATGAGTTTATTTCCATGGTAACAACTAAGGACATCATTTTAATGACATCTGTAGAAGGAGTCTCCAGTTTCAGCGCTTAATTAACAGTCCGTACGTTTTCCAGCGTGGGAAAGTCTTCATGAATGGAGAGGGCTTGTTATGCTTTTCATCTCCTCAGTAACCTAACAACCTTCCCTTTTTATTTATTTATTTCATTTTTTCATTCATTTTAATTTATTTAATTCATATTAATGCTTAGAAAGTTGGGAAAGAGGTGACCCTTTTATAGCTGATATAATGTGTAATTACAAAAGAAAGCACCTTGTTTTTGTTTTACAATATTCAAGGTAACTACTACATACTACATCATTGTATAAGTCATTGAATGCAAGATGATTAAACCAGCTGTCAATCTGTCAACCTTATATTTCTATTAAACTATTTTTTCTGTAAACGTGTTGAATTGATGAATTGTGCAGATGAATCTTGAATGTCACTAATGAAGGCGAGTGAACGACATCAGATCAACCAATAATCAACCATTTCTCTAAAACAGGTCAAAGATGAATCTCGTGAACCTTCAATTGGAGGCAGAATAAAACACAGAATTACAATTTCTGAAAATGTATGAACAACCAGGAAACGAACGATCGAACACTGATACAGTACAGTAAAAGTGGGAATCCTGTCAATTCATATAAATCAAATATCCAATCAAATAAATACATTTGTGCTGCTGAAATTCATAGACGCCAAACAGAAGGAAGTCAAATTTTGTGCCGTTTCAGTCTCTGTGATTCGAACCTTAGTTTACATCAAGAAATCCTGAAACCGTGCAGCGTCATACTGCAGACACGACTAAAGATTTTGATGAACAAACTGTTTTAAGAAATATTAAGGATGATTTGAGAAATGCTTCAAGTGAGGGAAAAACTGTAAATAAATAAACAAAATAAAACTGCAGAAATATTGAAAAATAGAAATATGTAGGAAATCAGAGGTAATAATCATTCGCAATATTATAATAATTATTATAATTAGTAGTAGTAGTCATATGCATTGTAAAGCCTATACACCTTAAAAGCTTACGATTTATATTTAGTCTGAGCCAACTGCAAAACTGCAATTCAGAATGAATACAAGATGCACATTTGTATGGTTCCGTCAAGCAGACAAAAACGAGCATGACGAATAGGACGTGTGTTTTTGCACGGTTACACGACGTTCAGCTGTTATCACTGAGGGTGTACTTACTTTTGTTGCCAGTTATTTAGACAATAATGGCTGTATGTTGAGTTATTTTTGGAGGACAGTAAATCTACTGCTACTGCACATTGACCTCTAAATTATATCCACGTGTCATTTCTAAAGTATTGTCCCTTGAGAAGAGATAATAAAATGATTGCTGAAATGTGAGGGGTGTACTTACTTTTGTGAGATGTATACTATACAGATTCTGTCTCATCCTAAAGTATTTAACGTCAGAAAACCTGAAATTAAATTTCCATATAAACAGTAAAAATTCGAATAAGAATCTCGGTGTCACAAACTTAAAATGTCATTGAGACGATGTCTGCTGCATTCTGAAGAATGATGCAATGTCACACACACACACACACACACACACACACACACACACACACACACACACACACACACACTTTCCAGGTCCTTTCGCGGAAGTCCCAGCGAGATGGGCACAGTGTCCTTCTCCAGGAAGCTGAAAGGTAGCATCAATTTTTTCTTCTTCTTTCTAAATCATGTTCTATTTTTCTCTCCCCCCTGATCAGCTTTACCCAGACAGAATGGGACGGTTGCCATAGTGACGGGAGGAGCCAGAGGAATGGGCTATGAAACTTCTCGACACCTGGCGAGCCTGGGCACGCATGTGGTCATCGGTAACACGTCGAACTCGTTCACTCTCACAGTCTCTCACATCAGATAAGTGTGTCATAGACGTGCCGTCTCCACTTCACAGAGCCCTGTGTGCTTTTAGGGGAACAGTTTTAGTAGATCGGGACTGGATGGTGGACGCTGAACAAAGAAATATTCCTAAAAGGCTTTTTTTTCCCCCCAGGCCCAAAGAAACACCTGCATATTAAACCACCTGTGATTACAAGCAAAGAATTCATTCATGACCTTCAGCATTAACTGATATTAGCATGATTAGCAGCTAGCTATGTAGCCGATCGTAGCGCTGTAGGACACAAGTGCGCTTTCATGATGTTTTAGGTTTTGACTTGGACTTCTAATGAACTTATTGGCATTTGTCCTCGTCCCTGTTTTTATACAAGCTTAGAAAATTGGACTCTGGCTTAGAAGACTGGATCGAAACAAGTCCTACTTCCACAAATGATGCTAACTAGCCTTTAAATGATTTATCTGGGTTTAATATTGACTTGGACTAGATCTGAAATTTTAAATTGACTGTGGCTAGTCCTGGTTTTGAATTTTCAGAGTGATGGTCTTACAGCCAATCAATATTGTCTATGTGCCACATTTAAAATTGTGCCCTCAAGTGTTAAACTTTTTTACCTGATTAACGATAATGCGGTTTGTTAGCATTAATTAGCCGTGTTGCTAGTTTTTTCTCAGTTGCTTTGCAGCATTTCTCGAATAATTTTTAATATAATTAATACAAACAGGACAATTGTATTTGTGACAATTAACATTTTAGTGGCATGAGAATAACTGGTGCTCAAAATGATGGTCGTCAAAATCTTTAGTCGTGTTGCAGTATGACGGCACATGGGTTCAGGATTTCTTGATATAAACTGCGGTTTGGATCACAGTGACTGAAAATGTCTAAATTTCTTCTCTTTGGCGTCTATAAATTTCAGCAGCACAAATGTATTTATTTGATTGGATTACTGTATCAGTGTTCGTTTGTTTGTTGCCCGGTTGTTCATCCATTTTCAGAAATTGTAATTCTGTGTTTTATTCTGTCTCCAATTGAAGGTTCATGAGATTCACCTTTGACCTGTTTTAGAGAACTGGTTGATTATTGGTTGATCTGATGTCGTTCACTCGCCTTCATTAGTGACATTTAAGATTCATCTGCACAATTCATCAATTCAACACATTTTCAGAAAAAAGTTGAATAGAAATTTTAGATTACAGATGTTGACAACTGGTTTAACAGTTTTGCATTCAGTGACGTAAACAGTGAACTGATGCTGAGATGTTTGCGGGGGTTAAAACTATTCAGGTGAAACCAGTAGAATATATTTTGATCAACATGAACATAAACAACTGATAGTGTAGGAAACAGCAGACACTCGTACACAATCCATTAAATGATGTACAGAAGCATTCGCAATTTGATCAAAGCAACAAAAAATGTTCTTATGATGAGCACAAATGACTAAATGATGTGGATGATGAACAAGTAGTTTTGATTTCATTTCTGATCTGAGAAACGCCACAAAGCAACTGAGAAAATCTGTAATGTCAAGAGGGAACAATGAGTATGACAGAAATGATACTTTTGCAAAAGCCTGTACTCTTTTGATATTTTTTTCCCCCTCACTGTCAGAATGAGCACAGACGTAAAAATGGCCGGTTGTTGAATCAGAGGCGTTTTTTGGAAGGAGTCTTGGGGGGGTTTGCAGTTGTAACAGTCAGATGTAAAATCTTGTATGTTCTTCAGAATATATTCAGCATTCAAGGCATATTTGCACTTTCAGATTTACAGCTGCTATAGTGTGATTTCATCTATCTGATCTCAGATTAGAGACCATTTTTCAAGGATATTGTGTACATCCACTACTCATATCTTGTACAGGTCAGTTCCCAGGACTAACAATATGACAAGTGAATAAATCAAAACGGAATAAAGAAACGGAAAAGACTGCAGTTAAACACATCTAATGGTTATTTTGTAGGATTTATTTTTTTTTGTAGCAGGAGGAGAAAATGATTGTAGAAATTCAGCTAGAACACATTTATTTCCTTTTCTCACCTGTTCATTGAAATGGAGGGAGGGAGGGAGAAAGAGAGAGAGAGAGAGAGGGAGAGGGAGGAAGAGGGTTCAGTAAGGATTTTTATGTTCTAGTCATATTCCTAACAACAGGAAGCTCACCCATGGGGTTTTAGGCTTATGTCACTGGGACTTCACAAAAAAATAAAAAATAAAATGTGTTATGGAAAAAATGATTGATTTCAAAATCCAATGCAGGTTTTTTCTTAAAAGATTAAAGGCACCTGAACCAAACATGGAAAGATTACTGACTCTAAACCTTCAGGCAAACTGTCCACCATTTACCATAGATTTACAATCCACTTATCTACTAACTACATACACTCACTTGCATATGAACATATACATTAAAATATCGTAATTCTTTTATTTTTACATTTATCATATACAATTTTAATTATTCTTATTTATTTACTTTGTTGCAGTTTTATTGTTTCACATTTTTTCTTCTTCTTTTTTGTTCAAATTTAAATATTATTAATTTACTTATATTTTTTTATCATTTATTTACTGCAAATTTGATGTGTATTTTAATAATCTTTTTTATAAAAATTTCATGTATTCCTAATTTCAATGTTTGGAAGTTTGTTATAATTAAATGGAGCATTTGGGAAAAAATCTTTTTTTTTAATTTATTTATTTTTTTCCTTTTTTTTTGTCATTTTTTTTCGGTAACATTATTTAGGTAATTGTTTGTTTGTTTGTTTGTTTGTTTATTTATTTATTTCCTGAAACATTTTTTAAGCATTTATAGATTTTTTCTTTATTAGTACTTCACCTATTCATCCATTTAGCATTAATTTATTTATTTGGTTGTTTATTTTGTACTTTGCTAGCAGGCAATGAGGAGGAGGAGGGTCTCCGTGCGGTGAGAAGAATCCAGAAGGAGAGCGGACACATTTATTTATTTATTTCCTGAAACATTTTTTAAGCATTTATAGATTTTTTCTTTATTAGTACTTCAACTATTCATCTATTTAGCATTAATTTATTTATTTGGTTGTTTATTTTGTACTTTGCTAGCAGGCAATGAGGAGGAGGAGGGTCTCCGTGCGGTGAGAAGAATCCAGAAGGAGAGCGGACACAGGAAAGGTACGTTTGCACGGTTCAGGTCAGAAGCTGCATTCAGTAGGACTGAGAAAAACTCCATAATAAAATTCACTCTGTGTTCAGGTGACGTGAAAAAGAATATTTTTTGGATTGAGGCGGCTTTGAATTTCTTCTCAGCAATCTCGAGCGGTATCGCTTTCGGCTGCGTTTGCTTTCAAGCGTGCCAGCGAAGCACGTTTGATGAATTTTCTGCAGAAGTGGAAGTGAATGAGGATGACAGAAGTAGCAGGAGGCAGAAGGATTGTGTCTGTGTGACAGGGAGCGTTTGATAAACGCGCAGGCGCCGAACATCGTCGTCGTCCTCCAGGCAAAAGCATTGTCATGCAGATGCGATACGGATGAAGGCGTCCCCTCGCTTTAAACTGCCACCCGTCCGCCTTTATTTTCTCTCTCTCTGATTTACTGTCGGCGCTTCAACATGCCACAGATTTCTCCAAACTAGACGGAGAGAGAGTGCAAAAAGAGAGGGCAAAGGCTTCAGTGCTTCTTCTCTGAGCAGGGAGCATGCACTTCACGAGAAAGGAACATGTTTGCCTTTGACACGGCAGATCCGGAGACAGCTGCTGTCTTCTCGCCGGCGCGTGCACATGGGTTTGTGTGTGTTGCGTCCCCTGTGCGTTGCGCGATCCATCACATCGGCACTCGGAGACAGGCTAATGATGTCACTCAGTCAGGTGAAACCACCTGTAGCCTGAAACGGTGCTTAAACTGCCAGCCAGAGCCTGTGATTCTTACAGAGAGCCAGAGAGTCAGGACGTGCTGATGTTTTTCTCCTACAACTGTGATCATATACAGGGATTAGCATCCACGTTAATGGTTTACGTAGCGCTGCACGATCCCTGCTGCTCCGACACGCTCTGTTTTTCTTTTTTTAAGAGACAAGCTATTGATCAAGTCAGAAGCAGTAGGGTGAAGCTCTCAGGATCTTGAGAATGGAAATCAAATTTGCCTTTGAGGGCAGAGGAATGATTTCCTGTTTAAGTCATATTCCTAGCAACAGGAAGCGCACTCATGGGGTTTTAGGCTCATGTCGTTGGGACTTCAAACAAAAAACTCTTGCTATGAAACATTATGGAAAAAAAAAATTTTGATTTCGAGATCCATTGCAGTTCTTTTCTTGAAAGATTAAAGGCAGCTGAACCAAAGATGACTGGCTTCAGGCAATCAGTCCACC
This sequence comes from Silurus asotus, assembly GCA_024362625.1. Classification (NCBI taxonomy): domain Eukaryota; kingdom Metazoa; phylum Chordata; class Actinopteri; order Siluriformes; family Siluridae; genus Silurus; species Silurus asotus. The sequence continues at coordinate 2,089,758 of MU551540.1, read as the reverse complement.
ATCTACCATCCACTCATCTAGTAACTACATGCACTCACTACATAGGATGTAACAAATACGAGCAAAATATGTCATATGTCCTTTTTTGATATAAACGAGGTGGTATCAAAGTTTTAAGACTATCTCTGTTTTTTAAGAAAATACTTTATTTATCTACGTTTACACACTATCACCTTTAAAATAGGCCCCTTGCACAGATACAGCGCCCCCAGTGTACATCCACTTCTGGAATGTGTCCTGGATGTTAAACATATGTCATGTCAAACATCTCTGGAAGATTTGCCCGGTTTCACGCGGAATTTCATATTTGCTCTTTGTTCTAACTTGCACTTGGTCGGAACAGCACCCGTTAGCACCATTAGTACACACAATAGTACACACAACACATAAAACCATTTTTACATTTTGATTTATTTACCTATTGTTTTATTTTTGTGTTTGGAAATGGTTTTTGACTTGTAGACAAGCATTCGATTAAGCCACAAGCAGTAGCATGAGGCTCTCAGGATCGAGAATCATTTTCTGCTTTGAGGGCAGTGGCATGATGTCTTAAAAATGTCCAAAAAGTCCAGTGTGGTCCGTGTTCTAGCGGTCATCTATCTGTAATAAAAGTTGTTCTACCGAAGATCTACCTAAGAAGTGGTAGATCGGTTTTTTACGATATTGGGCTATCGATCCGAATGTTGTGAGTTCAAATCCCAGCCCACCAACAACTTAGCCGCTCAGTTGTACAAATGAGACATCGCTCTGGATAAAGGTATCTGACTACTGTTGTGCAATTCTATATGCAGGCCCTAATTTTAAATACTTAAAAAAAAAATGTGCAAACAAATAATAATAAGAAAAAAGTCCAAAAGAAAAAATGTCAGAGTTACTTAGAGGACACAGTGTTTGTATAACCCTTGTCAAACATTGATAAAGAGTGGGATGACCTTGTATGTAGACGATTTGTATGCAGCCCTTGTGCCTGAATGGAAAATTATGTCCGCTGGCACGACTTTATCTGGAATGGCAAAGAGGAGAACTACATTGTCAAATCCGCAGCTTCGTACCTCAGAAGAAATGATTGTATTGGCAATACTGATGTCTGACAGTGATTTAGAGACTAAATGTCAGATGTGTTCCAGCGGTCATGACCCAGCTAAAGTGAGCACATGAGCCACAGAGTGCCTAAAATGACTAAAGAAAATGTTTTTTCCACTAACTTCGATCGAAAAACTGTCAGAAGTCTTTCCTCAGTTTGATTTCATAAAGAAATTTTTACAAACTTGAATTAACAGGGTCAAATTGGTCCGGTTTTATTTGACTATAAACAATGTAGTCTTAATGAAGAGCACTAAATCTAGTCCTAGTGCAAAGCTTAATATTTTTGCACCTTGAGTTCTAATACTCGCTATGAAAGTATTGCAAGCGGGAGGCAACATTAGTTTACCAACAATGGTCTTTGGTGAAAGAACTTTAATGTTTGGCAGGTTGTGGAGTCTCCCGAAGTGAAAGTCTCAGGTCAATTTGCCAGAAAGTCAACAGTGGCTGCAATTCCTTTGAAAATTCACTGGCAAGACCTGCAGATTCAGCAGATATAATTCTGGAAGGTGGGAGTGTATGTCATGGATAGACCAGGCGTAGGAACCGGGAGTACAACAGAACGTCTTTATTTATACTCAACATTCAAACACAGACTTTTCGTGAGTGCTTCATCCGAAGCGGCACCAGAAGCATGGCAGTACGGGGAACACGAGTAGTAGGAAGTCCGGGTTAGCTATCATAGCAACTAGTAGATCCGACGGTGAGTGAGGGGGAATGGGGACCTTTAAAGGGGATAGGTAAATGGGAAACAGGTGTAGGTGATTAGAGCAGGAAAAGGCTGACTGAGAGTGTGAGCCTTGGAGGAAAGCGTGGCTGGTGGTTCTTTGACAGTATACAAGTGATAGGAAAGCTTAGCGTTCTGGAAAAAAAAACCAATATGCACAAATCCACAATCTTTAATGAGATAATAAGACTGCAACTTCAACACCAGTAATTTCTAATGGCTTGCAATCCCATTTAGTTTTTATGTGATATTTGCTGGGTGGCATGGTGACACGATTGCACACATCCGCCAATTAAAACCGTCAGTGTAAAAACAAGGCAAAAAGCACTTTTCTTACATGCCCATATTGATTAGAGTATTAAAAATTTGCTAAGTATTCATTTAAGGTAAATTTAGAACATAACAATGTGCAATTGAGTTGCGAAAAATGACGAGTTAACTCATGACAATCGCGATTAAATATTATAATCGAATGACAGCCCTATTTAAAACGCTGAGATAAGTGTATAAATGAAAGCCCTGCCTATGATGGGATGTACATAGTAAATAAATCCTGACTTCCTGTGTCCACTCTGAGGGTTAATGCTTTATAATAATATCTGATACTCCACCTCCTGAGGCTAATTTGCAGATGATGTGAAAATGAGGGTGATCAGAATACGATCCATTGTAAATATATAAACTTGTATGATGCGTATTCCCAAGTGTATCTCGCACCAAGTAAACCTGGAATAGACTTCGGCTCCACCTAAACTCTGACCAGGATAGCAAAAGAATACAAGAATGCGCTAGCACAAGAATACAATTTATATACAATGTTTGATACACGATCTCATCCGTTATTAGAATAGATTCCTACAGATTAAGAAGACAAACCTGCAGCCATTTGATAGAGAATTCAAGCCCTCACACTGTGTTTTCTCCAGACTATGCTCTGACAGGTTGCCTTGTTATAAAGTAAATATACAACCCAGCTTGTGGATCAGGACAATCATTTGCTAAAAAAAAAAAAAAAAACTGAGATCTCTCTGTCTCATCAATCCTATTGTAGGTGCCAGAGACAGTAATGAGAAGCCTGGAAACAGACTGCCAGCGTGCCAGCTGGTGAGAGCTATGACTGGCGTCCTGCCATTTCTAGACACCGACAAAGACGTCTTCTTTCCTCGAAGAAAAAAAAGCCCAAGAGAAACAGACACACATCATTGATGTGATGCCTCTGTGTGTGAGCTGGTGCTTCTGCCTGGCAACCGGGAAGGCACAGGTGTGCCAATGTAGTGCCGTCTTCTTGAAATCGAGCCAGATTGGATAAGGAGCCATTCTCCAAGGAGATGGCGGGAGGAGGAGGAGGAGGAAGAGGAGACTGGACATTGGTAGATTGGTAAATTGAGGGAAGGATGGCTGTGATAAGATTTATCTCTCTCTTTGGGTGCAGGATGAGCGAATTGGAAATCAATGAAAGGCATAAAATACAGGAGAGGATAACGGGCTTCTTACACTTCTCCCCCCGTGTCATGACTGCAGTGTCACGGCCAGTATCTGATTAAGGGACAGGAATGGATCATCAAGGTCAGACTGATAAAAATTACTGAAGGAACCTTTTTATATCCTTCTGACATACCACGATGCACTTTGGAAGGATACACAGTCACATGACGCACAATTTTCCAATAAATAAGTGCAGGTGACCGTGCAGCTTCTTTGGCATGCAGCATGTGATTGATAAGCGGTGGGCCGCTGAAGTAATTGCATCACACACGGGGGTCCTCGCCGGCCATTTTCCAAAACACCGGCTCCACCGGGGCACGGGGGACAAAGCTGACTGTGCCGAAGTCTGTTCGCTGTGGCAGCCACCAGATGACTGCTAACAAACAAACTCCGAACGCACACACATTGACTACACACATACCAGATGCCAGATAATTGTTAAAAAAAAGTGCATACTTATTTTCCAAGCAGGTAAATGACACAGGGAATTATTATTATTTTATTCACAGAAAAAAAAGGGTGATCCAATATCCAGGAGTTTTATAAGACTTTCTTCTGAGCTCAATCTCAGCCTGATTTGAAAAATATTTGGGAGTATTTAGTAATGGACAGGTTTGGAAAGAGGGAGATAATTTACAGTAAATTCTCGAAAATGTTCCATGGTAACTTCATTTGGGGAATTATGAAAATATTTTAAGTTGCACACTTACTAGGAATTTATAGGAATTCAATGCTGTTAGCCAGTTGATAGAACAATTGATGTTTAGTGTCGCCTAAATGAGGACGAGTTCCCTGTTGAGCCTGGTTCCTTTTAAGGTTTCTTTCCCATGCCATCTCAGGGAGTTCAACTGTCAACTGTTGGCACTGGATCACATAATAGGGATAAATTTATAGGGACTTTTTCAGAATGCAAAAAGTATATGTATTATATAGTAACAGCTATAAAGCTGCTATTTATATAACATTTTATTTAAAAAAAATTTCCAGTTGGATTTATAGTAATGAACTGGTTCGAATACCTTGATGCACCTTATACCTTAACCATTTTTACAGAAACTCGTACTGCTTGCAAGTCACACAAATGGATTTATAGTGTGGTTCCCTGTATGGATTTCTGTGATTTTATTTATTTATTTTTTGAGTATGCTTTGGACAGAATTTCCCGTATTAGCGATTTCAGAGGAAAGTCTTCAGCAGAGAGGATTTTGAGTGATTTTGGTGATCGCTGGAAAAATCGGCAAACCATCCAGACTGATAATTTTTTTGGATTGTCCCTGCACTTAGATTTGACATGTGAGAATGCAGGCCATACCTCATTCATATTAGTTCAGAGTGCAATTGCTAAAGTTAACAGAATAACTTAATTTAAAAACTTATTAGAAAATGTTAAAATGAGCAAATAAACAATGCTTTGAAAGCATGTCTTAATTTCAGTTAATGTTACAAATGGAATCATGTAACCATTTTATATAAATCCAAACAGTCACGCTTAAAACTTCCATCTTTAAGTTTATGTAAAAGTATTCGTTTTACAAAAGGTTGATTAATCGTTAATCGCCAAAATCCAATCTAGCTATTGATATCGATATCCAATATCGGGCGACCGATAAAATATAACAAAGTTGCCACACAGTCAAATATTTTTCTATAACAGCAAATTCCAATCTATTTTTATTCATTGGCTATGAATGAAAAATAATGTCCGCTTAATGTGCTTTGGAAATCCAGTCATTTATGGTACTGCATTATCCAGCTATCAGTTTATTCCTGTTACGTAGGCAACTAATTGTAGGCAGTAATTTTTAAAATCTTTCTCAAGACTCATGAACTTCTCGCTGTGTTTTCATGCACACACATGAGCCGGTTCAGGTTTCGCTTACGAAATCTCACTCAGGCCACCTGAGCAAAGTCGTAGAGCTTTGATAGATAAGAAGCATAGAGATGAGAGAAAGAGTTCACTGGCTGCATGGGAAAATGAACAAGATGAAAGGGAGACATTTTAAATTGTGTGTGTGTGTATGTGGGATTCCTTTCCAGATCTTAAGAGGATTATACATAAGTACATAAGTATGTGAATAGTAGTGGCAGTGACATTTTGGTTTTTGTTTCGTTTTAATTTAATACAATCGGACGGAAATCCGATGCAAAACGTATTCTGTTCACAGGTCTAATTAAAGAGCTTAGCTTTATTCCGCAGTTATAACCTCACCCTGCCATACTAGTCACCTAATTACCATTTATAACAGCATTTATAACAGCGTTTTTAAGAGCAGCTTTCAGACACGTGACGAGCGCTTTTACTAAGTGGAATAATCCAACGCGTTGAGGACTTGGGTGCGCATTTCTTTTGCACTAATGAAGGGTTGCCAGATTGAAGTCGATCTTTTCCCGCAAAGAGGGCAATTAGTGTAATGTGCTCGGTAATTACAGTGATTGCGTGACTATAATTAGTGTAATTATGCGGTTGAGTAGTCGGCTCAGGAACCGTGCGTGTCGCGCCCGGAGCACGATGTCGACAAGCTGATACTTCAGATATGTTATTATGAACAGCGGTGAATCGAAGTAGTCAAACAGCTGTATGGTGCTAATATGAAACATGATTCTGTGATACTAGTGTATAGGGGTGTGCGATATTGACAAAAATATATTATCTCAATTTTTGGTGGGATTTTAACAATAACGATTACTGAGTGTGTTATTGTCAGTGGTAGATGAAGCATACAAACCACTTAAATGAGTTCAGGTAGAGATACGGTAGGTAAAATATGACTCCAGTAAAAGTTTCTTTTTTTCGGCTTCTCCCATTAGGGGTCGCCACAGCGGATCATCCGTATTCGTGATCCGCATGTTCGATTTGGCACGTGTTTTTATGTTTGATGTCCTTCCTAACGCAACCCTCCCCATTTATCCGGGCTTGGAATCGCCACTAAGGGTGCACTGGCTTGTGCAACCCTAATGTCTGGGGTTGGTGTCCTGACTGGGAATGGAACCCGGGCCGCGGCGGTGAGAGCGCTGCATCCTAACCACTAGACCACCTAAAAATATGACTCCAGTAAAAGTACAAAAACATTTGCTTTCACAAGTATTAAGTACTATGAATTATTTTATATTATGGCTATAATGTTCATATGATCATTTTTGCCACAAGACTTCTTGTTTAATCAACTCAGATTATGTGAAAAGACTCGGTTACTATTAGCACGCCAGTCTAATGCCAGTCTCACTTCAATCACAAACACTGATTGATTTCTATTACAGTGATTATAAGCCCAAAACATTCTTTTTAACTATTAAAAGAATTGCACCATTAAAAGAACTGATTTCACAAAAAAAAAAAAAAGTACAATTTAAAATTTGGTGAAGTTAAAGTAAAAGTCTCCCTAAATGGAAATACTTTAGTAAAATACTGAAAGTAAAGGACTACTGTGGAAAGTTGAATATTAAAATGTTTGATATTCTTCATATCTTGTGTGGTGGTCAGTTCACAGCAGTGATGGAGATTAATCTTTTTCAATACGTTTAAATAGATCTTTTACCTCTTATGGACATCTTATACCTTTTATAAAGCCATATTTTCTGAACACCTCTAAACATTCTTCCACATACACAGTATACAAAAGAACAAAATGCTGTTACTATGGACTAAGATGCATAGAGACTCTTACATTTAAGTCAATAAGAATTATAAGACATTTTAGCTGTTACTAAGCAAATAAAATCAGTATTTTATGACATTATAATATAATTGTCAGAGGACCACCAGTCATGCCTCCCTCCAATGTGCACACTCTCGTTTAGCCTCTAATCACCTACACCTGTCCTCCATTTACCTGTCCCCTTTATACGGTCCCTATTCCCCTTCGATCACCGTCCGATCTACCAGTTACAACCATAGATCACCCAGACTTCCTACCTCTCTTGTTCCCTGTGCATCAATGCTTCCATGCGCCTGGCTACGCTTCTAAGAGAGCACTCAGTTAAGTGTGCCATTTTGCTACAGTCTCTTCTCAAGCTCTCGGTGTGTTTGCATGCTTAGACCAATAAAAGACGTTCCATTTTACTCCTGGTCTCCGACACCTGGTCTATCTGTGACAATAATATACATTTTATAGTATAATTTAATAGCTAATTCCCCGTTTTTCAAGGGGAATTGAACATGTACTGTAAACTCAACAAAAAGTGTGAATTACTTGTTTTATTTACTACTTTAAATTAATAATACAATATGAAAATATTTTTTATATTTTTTATTAGTATAAACTCTGTTTCAAAATGTTACTCCAGGCTTTCGAGGCGCTCGCAGCTTCTAGCGGACCATCAGATTTTTCACAAGTCCAAATGGTTCCAAATGAAAATTCGCGAGCTATCCAGGTCGTGAGTGTCAAGGTCACGGGTATGGAGGTTTTACTGTATATGCTAGTCGTGTAAGGGTAGGATTGGTCGGAATAAAAGGGTTACAACTGAATAGATTAACAGGGGTGGGTTTTGGTTGGGCTTTTTTGTGTGTTTTCTCAGTGTTTGTTACTCCTCTTCATGCTCTCAGTGAACATTTTTGTTCTCTAGAGCGATGAATGAAGTAGATTGATAGCTCAGTGCTCCCAAGGGCTAAAAAGCAACCATGGACTGTGTGGATTCTTGGTGTGTTGTCTCCTCAGGCAAGGGCATCCCATAGGGACATGGTGTATGCAGTGATTAAGGTGTTTTTCTGTTGTGAACAGGCTGCTAGATTTGCTGGTATGAATGGCCTAAATTCCTTTTTTTTTTTTTTTTTTTTTTTTTTTTTTTTTTTTTTTGCTTTTTTCAATAAAATTCTTTTTCTTTTTTTTTTTATGCTATTGTCAATAAAATAATATTTTTTCTTTTTTTTTGTAGTTTTTTTGGTGTGAAAAGTAGGCCTGTGATGTTATCTTGATATTGCCTGTTGTATTTCCTCACACATTTGTTTTTTATCAGAATGGTCCACACCGACATTTCGGTCTGCTTTGGGACGTCAAATTATAAATGTATCAAATAAACACTATTTTTAATGCTGGTGTACGGTTGAAAAAAAATGACACTTAAGATATTAACAAAGCACCAAACTAGAAATAGTAGTTCCAGTGGTTCAGATAATAAAGATCATGGTTACATAATATAGTGAAATTCTTACTCTGACTCGTCCCAGCTACCTATAGCATTAAATCTAAAGGACTTGGGAAAGAGAGTAGCTCAGTGGTTAAGATGTTGGGCTTTCGCTCAAAAGATCATGGTGGTGGAATAAACTTTCCCCAGATGTCCGTATAGCGGAGTCCCTGGCTATTTTTAAGCGAAGGTTGAAGACCTACCTCTTCCTGAAACACTTAAATTAGCACTTTCCAAGTTTGCTTTTTGGAATTCAAGAGTTATATTTACAGTGAAATCCGCTTATCTCACCCTCGGTTACCTCGACAACCCTATTAAGTCGACGTTTTTGAAGTGGAACCGCCAAATTCTCGCTTTTTCTAAGCATTATTTATCGGTTATGTCCTTTTTTATGTCGCCAAACCCTAATATCTCGAGCACAAGGGGGGGGGAAATTTGCCATTTAACGTCGGTTATCTTGGTGCAGCCGCAGAAGAACTTGCGAAAGTGGCGGAATAATCAAGTCTTACACCTGCTACAGAAAGAAAAGGCTTTGGGAAGAAAAGCGCAGCCGTTGAGAGAGTGCCGGTGGGAAGACACGTACCGGGATACGCATGTGCGATAACAACAACCGCCGTGAACCAACATATACCAACAATAACGGACAGTGAGAGTGTGGAAGTTTAAATAGGAGCTGGTGATGATGCTAAACGAGTACCATATGTGCGCGATTGAAGCCGAGAGCTTCAGAGAAAGCGGCCGAAAAAACCTGACACGCTGAAGGGGGCCAAAGGGGGCGTGGCAGGTGGATTCCTAACAGATAAACATGTACTGTATGTATTTTTATAGCATGCCTTCATCAAACAAATCGCGGCAACGCTGTTGTGTAAATAGCAGCTATTTAATGTTTTTTGCAATATTGATTGGTAAGAAAAGGAAAAAAAAAAAAACAAGTCTGTGAATCTATTAGAGGAATAAAGAAATAAACTATTTGTAGTTTAAGAGACAAACACATCCGAAGCTTCGCGGCAACGGTGTTGTGTAAAAAACACTTCAAAAACACGTGCATGCACATTCTCATTTATTAACGCACATCATGTACATAAAGAAATTTTAAGCACGTTAATATACTGCCGCCATTTTGATTTTCGTTTATCTCAATGCTTTTTGGCAACCCCCTACGACATCGACATAACCGGTTTCCACTGTATATTAAGTTTGTAATCTAGCGCACCAGTGTAGATGTATTAATTGCTAGAGACTTAAAGCATTTTGTACGTCGCTCTGGACAAGGGCGTCTGCTAAATGCCCCAAATGTAAATGTAAATCATGAGTTTGAATCCCATCATCACTAAGCTGCCACTGCTGGGACCCTGTGCAAGTTTCTTAACCCTTAACTGCTCAGGTGTATGAATTAGATCATTGTAAGTCGTATTGGATAAGGGAGTCTGCCAAATGCTGTAATTAAGAATTGTAATAATTTACATACATCATTTGCATAATACAACAATTTACATAAGTTACTACATGCACAATGCAAAAAAACAAAAGTGTGTGCATGTTTAAAGTGTAATTCATACTTTGCATATCCTAGCTTGTTAGGACCTGGGTCAGAACTTAGGGTCAGCTATGATACAATGCCCCAGAGCAGAGGGATTAAAGGGTCTCGCTTAAGGAATCAAGCCACAGACTTTCTGACCAGAAACCCAGAGCCTTGAGAACTTGTAACCTTTTAAATCCAGAGTCCAAATCCAATGCCTTAACCACTAAACTCCTGAACTTTTTTTTTTTTTTACGTTTGCTTGCGTTGTTTGCACTTCTTTCACTAAGAAAGTTAGTCACACTTGCATCCACTCTTGTTTCCATCATTATTACATTACATGACACCATGTCTGAACATTCCTAAGAATTAAAAGGTTATTGCTTGTTTAGCACATCATTTATAGGACGGTATTTTGTATTCTAACTGCAGCAGTTATAGGCCTAGTGAAAACTTGTCTCTGTAAAGCTCGCCCGTATCAGCCGTGTCCTTCATGAGCCAGAAGGCATCTCGGCGTGTACAGGAAACGGCACTCGTTCGTGACTTTAGCCATCAAAAGTTCACCGTGACATATCGAGTCATTTAGCGAGACGGCAAGGAGACAATTAACGTCACAGTGTCGGATTAAAATGCAAATTAATCTAGTCCGAGGTGAGCTTGATGATTGGCTGGTGAGTGATATGGCTAATTCATTTAACGTATAAATTACAGGCGCTGAGGAGAAGCGCTTTCGGCTCACAGGCTTTCAAGGTCATTTTGTCTGGCTAGAAAATGTTTTAGTCAGAGGGGAGAGAGAGAGGGAGAGAGAGAGAGAGAGAGAGGGAGGGAGGTCTACCATGAAAACAATAAGTCAAAGAAGAATAATGTGCCATGTTTGGACTGAACAATTTTGAATTTTTGAGTAATCTTTTCATTCAGTATCAGGATTATTTGACTCTGACAATATTTTTTTATAGTCAGCCCACAGTTTGTAGTCTTTACAAATAAAAATACTATCCAGGTATACCATATGCAGTACGTTTGACTTTAAACTGAAGCATACAACCATTTTTATAAGTAGTGCATTTTCTCTGAAAATCTCCCTAAAATTAATAATCTAATCTCTAGTGTACAACCTCTAACAAATCAGGGTTATGATGGACCTTTCTTCCTGCAGAATGCTTTCTTCAGATGAGACAGCTCATTCTGTTAAAATACTACTATTTTATTTACTTCATGTGTAGTAGAGTTCATTATTAATCCACAGGGGAAATTTGGTCTCACGACAGCCACAAAAGAAGCAAGTCCCCAGAGAGGACTAAGATGTAGCATTAAAAAAAAAATACAAAACTCACAATTACATTTATTTATATATATATAAACACACACCTACGGTATATCAAATGTTTGTGTGTACATGGAGTCCCTGAGTTACAATGGTTTGATTAACGTTTTTCTTTTTACCTTACAATGACGATAGCTATAAAGAAATGTGTAAAAGGTATTTAATATAAGTTTCACGCAACAAGCAAATGTAGCAGTGTATATTCAGTACGACACGTCGGGACACCACCAGGATGTACACATCTCCCACCTTGTGAGATGCCTTAATCTCACCAGTGGTCAACAGAGTTCAGTTCAGTCTCTGGGTTAAAGTCTGTGTATTTTTTTCTCCTTTGGTGTTTTAAAGAGGTTCCCTGGTGGTCTAGTGGTTAGAATGCGGCGCTCTCACCACTGCTGCCCGGGTTCAGCCATTCGGGTTGCACTAGCAAGTGCACTCTTAGTGATGGTCCCAAGCCCGGATAAATGGGGAGGGTTGCGTTAGGAAGGGCATCCAGCGTAAAAACGTGCCAAATCAAACATGCAGATGGTCCGCTGTGGCGACCCCTAACGGGAGAAGCCAAAATAAAGTTTTTCCTTGTTTCATAGCCCAAAATATACCCAATCATATGTATTCTTTTATGAGTAGGCAGCTTCACTTCTGGGCATTAATCTCAGTTCAAATCCTAGCAGTTGCAACCATAAACTGCTCAGTTCTCTAAAGGAAAATTCTCAGATAATTGTTAGTTGCGCTAGACATTTGCTTATAAAACATTCCGTGTTTACATGTACAGTATTACATGGACAGCATAGTACAGGCAAATCCATCTGCACTGTACTGGTCAGTGCTGCAGTGTCCCTGTGTTTACTGTCTCTCTGTCTTATGATGTTCTTTTTTGCACTAAATCTTTTGTACTTTCTCTAGTATCCTAGTTAGTTTTGTGTAGATACTGTTTGTTCATTTACGTTGTCTGAAGCAGCACCTTGGTCCTGTGGGAACGTTTCGTTTGACTGTGTACTGTACTGTATATGATTGAAATGACAGTACAAGTCTACTTGACTTACCTGGATGAGGGCCTTCTGAATGCTATCAATGTGATGTATGGTCAAGTGGTGGTTCTTGAGTGTGTACCAGGGACACTGGGGACAGTTTTATATTTATATTTAATATTATTTTTTATAAATGGAAGTCCTGCAGATGTTTTTTGAACCTTATGTCCAGATCTGAACGTTAAACCCGATCTGCCAGATCAACCTACTTTTTCAAGCGTAACAAAAATAAATCCACCTCAGGGGAGTCCGCTTTGTTTTTTTTCGCTGTGATGAATCTGAAACCTTCCCCGAATTCAAAACAAAACAAAAAATATCTGCTCGAAAATAAGTCACAGAATCCCTTTAGTCCATCGGTTTTTCCACAAACTCTGTTTTTTGCTAGCTGTACAGTGGTGTGAAAGTGTTTACCCCTTCCAGATTTCTTGTTTTTGCATGTTGTCACACTTTAATGTTTCGGATCATCAAACTCATTTAAATATTAGTAAAAGATTACACAAGTGAACACAACATGCAGTTTTTAAATGAAGGTTTTTATTATTGAGGGAAAACAAAATCCAAAACTACATGGCTCTGTGTGAAAGTGTTTGCCCCCTAAACCTAATAACTGGTTGTGCCACCCTTAGCAGCAACAACTGCAATCAAAAGCCAGACATTCTCCTTCAGAACTCTTTGGCAAACAGCAGAATACATGGTTCCATTTATCAAAGCAAGTTATCCAGGTCCCGAAGCAGCAAAACAGCCCCAGACCATCACACTACCACCACCATATTTTACTGTTGGTATGATTTTCTTTTTCTGAAATGCTGTGATACTTTTACGCCAGACGTAATGGGACACACACCTTCCAAAAAGTTCAACTTTTGTCAGTCCACAAAGTATTTTCCCAAAAGTCTTGGGGGTCATCAAGATGTTTTCTGGCAAAACTGAGACGAGCCTTTATGTTCTTTTTGCTCAGCAGCGGTTTTTGTCTTGAAACTCTGTCATGCAGATCATTTTTGCCGTCTCTTTCTTATTGTGGAGTCATGAACACTGACTTTAACCGAGGCAAGTGAGGCCTGCAGTTCTTTGGATGTTGTTTGTGACCTCTTGTTTAAGTCGTCGCTGTGCTCTTGGGGTAATTTTGGTCGGCCGGCCACTTCTGGGAAGGATCTCCACTGTTCCATGTTTATGCTATTTTGTGAATAATGGCTTTCAGTGTGGTTCACTGAAGTCCCAAAGCTTTAGAAATGGCTTCATAACCTTTTCCAGACTGATAGATCTCAATTACCTTTTTTTTTCTTTTCATTATTTGTTTCTGAATTTCTTTGGATTTTGGCATGATGTCTAGCTTTTAAAGGATCTTTTGGTCTACTTCACGTTGTCAGACAGGTCCCATTTATGAGATCTCTTGATTGTGAACAGGTGTGGCAGTAATCAGGCCTGGGTGTGGCTAGAGAAATTGAACTCAGGTGTGATAAACCACAGTTTTAACAAATGGGCAAACACTTTTTCACACAGGGCCATGTAGTTTTGGATTTTGTTTTTCCTCAATAATAAAAACCTTTATTTAGAAACTGCATGTTGTGTTCACTTGTGTTATCTTTTACTAATATTAAAATTAGTTTGATGATCTGAAACATTAAAGTGTGTCAAACATGCAAAAAAAGAAGAAATCACACATCTTTTTTTTTTTTTGCCAGCAAACCTCCTCCATGCAGTATCCCCTCATCTGCCGGGGCCCGCTGCAGGCTAAGGCTACCTATAATCCAATTAGCGTCTAGAGGCGAGTTACGGCGCACACTTTGTAATAAGCAGCCTCGTTTCTCTTCAGCTATTGTGCCGCGTGTCTGGGGGGAGCCAACCTTGCCAAATAGCAGAATTAGCATAACATGAATATCTAAGGTAATTAACGCAATGATGTGCGTCTAACCGGAGGGGTGAAGGGTTTACTTTGTTTATTTTACAAAGTACCTTCACAACCAGGTGTTCAGCATCTGAATTTTTTTTGTGTGTGTGTAACTGAAACAAATTATTTATACGTTTATCTTAAAGGCAGCAACGATGCTTAGCATTAGTCCCAAATTGTATATAATGTTATATCTTACATTTTATTATTTTTATTTTTATAAACTATATTGTAATATGTATTATGGCTAGCTGTTCTAGCTAGCTATGCTAATGTGATCTCAACTGTTATCCTTTGTTACAGTCAACAAGTGTATGAATTTATCACTTTATGTTTAAATGGTTCTTGGCAGGTTATCAGCAGCTTAGCTTAGCAGCTAGAGAACATTAGTTACCTGAGGTTTCCTGTCAAGACCCCTGTCCAGCTTCACTCCTAAATTTACTTCTGCCTACTTTCTCTTACTGTTGCGTATAAAATATGTTCAGAGGTGTAAAGAGTACCTAAAAATCATACTTAAGTAAAAGTATAGATAATTCACTGCAAAACATTTACTGTTACAAGTGTAAAATCACCAGTTCCAGTAGGACTTTATTAAAAGTGTTTGAGTATCTGATTTGAACAGTACTTTAGTATTTGACTCATATTGAACGTAGGCTCAAAGGTGCACTAGTCCTCAACACCAAGACACACGTTAGTGAAAAGCCACAATTTGTGAGGTTTTATTTCCTAAAATACAAATCAAATTGTACACCTCAATTAACACAACACACCAGAATAAAGCAAAGATCAAACAAGTAGATAAAAAACAAAACAAAAAGTAAAACAGTCTTTCAAAAAGGGATCTTCAATTAACAAATAAAATTATAGTATCATGTCACAAAGTAGAAGAACCCTTAGTGTTCAATGAATAAATCAAAGTGAATAATTGTATATATAGTAAAGCCAAATATTCAGAGCTGACTGTGACTTTTTTTTAACATCAACAAAAGCTGGTTCTTAAAGTTTTTTGGAATAAATTCATAAATTATGTATTTATTTTAAATTTTTTAATTTAAATTTTTACTAAAAATGAGGTATTAATGACATCTTCAACAGAGGTGCAAAATGTAATTGGGGACGCTCGTTGTTAATTAAAATATATAGTGAAGCAAAAAGTACAAATATTAAATTATTTGTTGAGACTTATTATTATAGGTCGCTTATATCTTTGATACTCAGTAAAACAGAAAGTAGCCAAAAAAATTGCATGAGTACAGTAATAAAGTACATTTACTCAAATACTTTATACAAATGGTTAGGTTCTCACAAAAGTCAAGAAAATTGATCATATGAGACTGAACAAAGTCTTTTTTGAGAAGGAAGGATTTAACTTTTCTGTTTAAAGGATTACCTTGGGTTAAGAAACTTGAAGTTACAGCTATACTGCGGACTGTTATTTCGCATTGACACTGGAGACTCCTTATAAAAATGCTTTTCCCTTCAGAGAAAACTTCAAAATGTCAACAGTACAGAATTATATGCCGCATGGACAACACAATCCCTGTACAAGTTGTTACAATAGAACACTAATGTACTAGAAAGAGCATTAATATGAACCTGTGATTAAAAAATTAGTCTAAAGTAACATTATAGGAAGTCAATCAACAGACAGGGGAGAGTGAAACACTGCAGTTAAACACCTTTTTTTTTTCTTCTTCAAATGTGTATCAAGTTGTATAGCCTACTATACAACTTGATTTCTTTTTTTAAATTAATAACTAAAAATGAAAAAAAAAGCTTGGACTGAGGTAAATATAGGTTTGAATATGAACGAATTTGCTTCCATGTTTTCAAATTTACCGAGGCAGCAGACGGATGAGTTTAAATTAGCTTTCTGTCTTGTTCTCTTTAACCGTAGTTAACCCTCACCATAGCCTCTGACTCTTTTTGGCCTTTGACGATTGAGGCGTGTCCATTCTGGTAATTGTGTAATAACTTATATTGCTGTTATTAGCTCAAAGGTTCCTCCGGCCTGATGGAATGAACAACGTGACTAATTAGAGTTGACACTTGGGGGGGCAAGCGGGGGCACAGAGTCAAATAAACACCATCTTTTCTCTTCCCCATCAACACGGGCACGGTGAAGTAATCAGATGGTATAAAAATGCCGGCTAGGGACCATCCAGTATCTTGATTTTTAACATGACGGATATTTAGCAGCCTTTGTAAACGTCGTATTTGTGTTAAGAGTTCATTTGACATGCAAGTTATAAGAGGCTGCTGATATCAACAATTTAGTTTATGGATTTGCCATCAGGGGGCTTTTTATGGAGGAATCTTACACAGTTGAGCGCAAATGTTTACATCCCTCCTGTTGTTAAATAGAACAGAAGTTATTTTCTACTAAATATCAGAAATAAATTGCTCAGAAGATATACAGGAAAAGGATGAGCAAGCAGGTTATTGGAATCATTTTATGTCTTAGAAATAGAAATCGAAATGCAACCTTTTGAGGGTTGTTTTTTGATCGTTTGGCATCCCTAAGCAACAACTCTCTCCGGTCTCTTTCACTCACATAATTTTTTGTAATTTAATATGCAAGAATGAACAGAATCAATACTTCATTATAGTAGATTAGGGAACACTGTTTAAATAAACATTAAAAGAATGGAGCCAGGTTCTGAATATTAGCTAGCGCTATGGTCTTGCTAACTAGTTAGCTAGTTTTAAATTTGTTCTTCCTACAAAAAAAAAAGAAAAACAGTAGATTTTCACTAGTCATATCTTAAGAACAGAACACACTGTCCTGCCGCTTTTAATTACATTTTGTTTTGTTTTTTTGTTTTTTGCACAAATCTTTACACCCCAGAGTAGCCTTTCTGATTGAAATGCAGAGTAATTAAGATACAAATCATTTCAAGAAAATGAAAGATTGTTTAAACACAGTTTCATAATTTCAGTTTAAGGATTTTTAAGTAACAATTATATAATGTTAATATCTTGGGCAATTCCTGTGCAATATTTTCAGTATATTCATTTCAGTGCAGTAAATGTTACATACTAATAACCTGTATGAACTTTTCTGCCATTAGTTTCACTGCAGCTACACATTTCGTACAGTATATTTCAATAAAATTTAAAATTGGATTGATTGTACAGCATTTGTACTTAATATTTAACTTAATGTTAAAATTATTTTTTTTTCTGTCATTTTACTGTAAGCAACCGCAACCTAACTTTTTCTGTGTTCTACATGGCGTTAGGAAAGTACTCCTCTCAGCTTTTCATACGTGGTTTCATTAGAAATGTTCTTTGATCGGAGAACCCAGAGAAAGGTTAGCGAGTAATTCTCTATAATAATTAGCTCATGTGCTCTGATGACTTTTTCTCAGTTCTCAGTTTGCAGAATGGCTTAATGCTTTTAGACATCTAAAGCTTGGAATACTTTATGTAAAGTGTACTTAATTGTTTATATGTACACTATATCAACAAAGGTATTGGGACACCTGACTTTCCCTGGCATATGCGGTTCTTCCCCACAAAGTTTTAGGCACACATTTGTATACACACGATGTCTTTGTATGTTGTAGGATGTTACATTTTTCTTTCACTTGAACTTGGAAGGACCAAAACTGGTACCGCATGATGATGCCCCTGTTAAGAAAGCCATCTTCATGAAGATGTGGTTTATATGGTTATGAGTGAAAGATCTTGAGTGCTATAGAGCTCTGCCTCTGCTATTGCCGCCTCACCTAAATCAGTACCTGCCTTTCGTAATACCCTTGTGGCTAATGATAACAAATATTCATAAGTACACTCCAAAATCTAGTGGAACATCTTTCCAGAGGGGTGAAGGAAATTATATGAGCAAATTGGGACCAAATGTGGAATGCAATGCTCAAAAACCACAAACCATACATATGACCAGGTGATCAATACTTTTGGAAATAGTGTGTGTGTGTGTGTGTGTATATATATATATATATATATAATAACATTTCCAACACTATACATACGCTATAAAAGACGGAAGGTTAGCGGTATTTGCGTTTTGAAGATGTTCCTGGGAAAAAGTTCCACTAGATTCTGTAGAGATTTGTGCTCCTTATTAATGACGGGTATTGATGTAGGTGAGGTGAGGAAACCTGGGGAGCAGGCATTTTTAACTAAAGATCTCAAAGAGGAAAAAATAAAATACACAATTTAAGCAGAATCCGAGTCTGATTAATAATCTGGGTTTAGGAGAGTGTGGCTTTATATATATATATATATAAATAAAAATATTATGCTTTTAGAATAAAAATGGCTTGTTTCATGGATCATGGGTTTCTCCTTCACATGAAGTTTCTCAAGAAGCTTTTAGTGCTTCTTCAGAAGAACTAAAAGATGGAAAGATTCCACCTTTTAGTGCTTCTTCAGAAGAACTAAAAGATGGAAAGATTCCACAGTTTGTTGAAGGGCGTGCTCTTGGAAGATCCTTTAATAGAAGTTTCTGCAGAAGATCAAACCGAAGAAGCCTTAACGATGATAGATCCTTTATTTATTTATTTGTATTTTTTTTCCTGTTAATTTAGTGTGTATTAAACATGAAGTGCTTCATCAATGTGCCTTATTGGTTTTAGATCTTTTGGAGCCTGCTTGTGTTACTCCTATTGGTAACCATGGCCTGGCTTTCACAAACTTCTCTAGGTTCCCACAGGGGCTTTGCTTGGACCCTTTGTGGAAGAAGAAATTCTCTGCTGTTAGGCTTTTCAAAGAAGGAGGAACGAACTGAAGAGCTTTTAATGTGCTTACTTATTTTTTTATATACTTCTTCCACAAGAAAACTGTACAAGGCTCAGCACTTTAACACTCCAATACTAAGTGTGAAAAACAACATATAGAGTCACCCTGAACTCCTCTTTACTCATTTACACCCAGAGTTATAGTAGAATCTGGTGTCACCACAAAACTTATCTTACTTGGATCTGTTTCCTCTTGAGGTTTCTTCTGTGTGTCTTCTCAGGCTTTTTTCTCTTATGGATTTTTGCCTCTGGCTTGCTTATTAAACATTAGGCTCAACACTTGAAACTACAATGGTTTTACTACATTCTTTAAAAAAAAAATTGTTTCATAAGATCTAAGAGTCTATCACATTCCAGTATTCCACTGCTGTCAACAAACATGGCCGACCAAGACTTTAACTCCCTGGGCACTCACACACACTTTTGCTCGCAATCACCCAGGTACTATTTGAGAAGGTCTAAACACAATCGCACAACTTTTGAAAGAGATTCACACACTCTAGAGACCAGTGTTTTTATGGTTTACATTCATGACATTTGGCAGACACCCTTATCCAGAGCGACTTGCATACACCTCATTAACACTACTAAACTACTTGGTGTAGTTGGGAATTAAACTCATGACCTTCAGATCCTAAGTCCAATGCCTTAACCGCTAATCTACCACCTAGTTTAGTTTAGTCTAAAAGTAAAGATACCGTAGGTGAAATATTACTCTAGTAAAAATGCAGTACATAATTATAAACATACATCAACCATGGTTGTGTAAAAATGTATTTTTATTGGTAATACCTTGGTGTGTTTGCTACAGTGCACAGCATTCATAAAAAGCAAAAGAAACGTATGTATAGAATTTAAACTGTAGATATGCTAATATGCTATATACATTTATGCTAAATTTCACTACCTAGCAAACAAATTAGCTTAGATTTCGCCTTTGCCTACTCAATTTCTGGTGTCTACTGAGGTAAACCTGGTGAGTTTTTCCTAATAAGTAAATCAACCACCTTTACAGAAATGCTCCAATATTCATGTATTAGACCTTACTGACCTTTATGCATCCCCTATATAAAAGCACTGACTGGGAATTCTAAAAGCCAACAGAACCAAATAACAAACTCATGATTAATGCCCTTTCTTATGACTATTCTCTCGTTTCTCGATATGGACGCATCTTCCTGTTTTTCATTAATGCTTTAAACCTGCAATTTGCATCTGTATGTGTTATTACATGACAGCAGGCAAATGGAAGCTTGAAGGAATGTTTGTGTAAGTCTTTGTTAAATGTGCACCGCAAAGATTGGTTGATTTTGTCTTTTTATTGGAACACTTTAATATTTTAGTGTAAAACCTGTCAACAATTGTTCCAACAGCTTTATTTTAAAAATCTAGAGCTATTAACAGTGGTGGATGAAGTACACAAACCATGTAGATGAGATAAAGTAGAGATACAGTCATTAAAATATGACTCCAGTAAAAGTGCTTCCTTTAAACCACCACTTGAGTAAAAGTACAAAAGTATTTGTCTTCCAATAAATGTAAGTATATAAAGTACTATCATTTATGATGGCTATAATGTTACACTGATTGATATTTATTACAATGATCATGAATTATATAGAAATTATAACTTGTACAAAATAAATCACACAAATAAGGTCATGGGTGTTTTGACAGGTTCGGGTTCGAGGAGTTTCTTCCATCATTTATTCCTCTCTAAATGTCCTGCTTGCTGTTGAACTGATGCTGAACTGTATGTTAGTGATCAGTAGATGCCACCCAAATCAAAACAAGATGCCGCCAATCAAAACCAGTTCAAAACTGGAGCGTGCGCTCGACCCTGATTAGTGACTTTACTGCGTGTTCGACCAGTTATGTTTTTATCCTCATTAAAAAAAAAGGAACGACTGATTTCGCAAAATGTATTTGAGTAAAAAGTAAAATATTTGGCTTTGAAATGTAGTGAAGTTCAAGTAAAAGTCTCCCCAAATGGAAATACTTTAGTAAATTACAGCTACGCAGAAAAAAACTGTTTAATTGCATTTACTTGCTTACTGTCCACCACTGGCTATTAATCATCCAAAGAACCATTGCTGAACTAATTAGTCGGTTCCACCACTAATCAACCACTGCTGGGCCTTTGAGAAAGACCCTTAACCCTCAATTGCTCAATGGTATGTATCAGATAATTCATATATTTATAAGAGCATCTTCCAAATGCCCTAAATGTAAATGAGGGTACATAAGAATTGATTTTTATTACATCTATGGCTGATTTTTTCATTTTTTTTTTCTTTTCATTTTTATTAAAATAACTGCAGCAACTTAATCCATTTAATATTTATAATATAAAAAATGTAAGGCCAACACAGCACTCTCATGCCAAAACCCCAGATGTAAACCCCAGGGGGATTCTGAACCCTGCAGTCTGGATGCAGAGCACTTGTCCAAAGTTCCTGTGGAGTTGTTTTAAAAAACTGTGTCAAACCTTTCAAAATGAACAAAGATCACAATTAAGATCCACCATGGTGCATTCTGTAGAAATCCAGATCTGCTGTGTGTGGGGGTGTTTTCTTTTTTTTTTTTTTTTTTTTTTTTTTTCCATTCAAGTCCTAAGGGTCTTAGGGGTCGTTTGGTTTTAACTAGATGGCTCCTATTTAGCAGGCATCCCCAGGGAGCATTGCAGACGACAGGAACAGTCACACTCCGTCCTGTCTTAAACAGAGAAGAATTAATAATGCACTCTCTCTCTCTCTCTCTCTCTCTCTCTCTCTCTCTCTCTCTCTCTCTTTTTAAACCCTCACTCTTTTTTCCTCTCTGTCTCCTGGGCACACGTCCCTTTCCAGCTGATAACGGCTGAAGGACAAACGCATCTGTACCGCCCCATTGAGAATCTAATGATGCGGAAAGGTCGGTGCTTGACCCCCGAGAGCCTCATCAGTGGCACAGAGGCAATGCGGTTAGGCATTTTGACCAGGCAGTAGTGGAAATGCCGTTTTTTTTTTCCCCCTCTTAAGAATTCCACAAACACGTGACTAATCGTATCATTCCATCTGAACCGACAGCTTTTTGTTTTTGTGTAATTAAAAAACGCCAGTTTTTAATTCGGGTTTTAAATACATCATCGGACAGAGCGCTTCTGTAATCCTGATTACCGTGAGCTCAAGGGAGCCGAGCGCTAATTCTCTGAAGAGCACAATTATGATGGAGCATATGTTGTAAAACCGGGACCCGAGAGTAGGTTGTGCTCAAAGACAATCGAGCAAATGGGGGGGGTGGATATGGAGCACGGATTAAGTGCTGTTTATTTCCCTGCCATAATGACTTCTCCCCTGTGTCAAATTATCCAGTACTTATTTCTCATAATGGATCCTTGGAACGGAATGGTTTCCAGTCTAAGTGTCGAGGCAGAAAGGTTTGTGTCAAGGTGAATGTGGCCCGCAGTGATCATCGCTCTGTTGCTCTGTCGGTTTTCATCCCAGAGTGAAGAAAACATTTTAAATAAAAGGTGTTTCATTGGGATGGATCTCTCAAGATTACATCTCTTGTATTCTGTCATACCTCTTTCTCACAGGAAAACCAGTGGTGGATGAAGTAATGTAAATGATGTAATAAAAGTACAATAGTTTTTGCTTTCAAATGTACTTAAGTATCCAAAGTACTACGAATTTTTATGACTCTAATGTTCCTATTATCATTATCATAAGCCTCTTTGTTTAATCAACTCAGTTTATGTGAAAAAACTATGTTACTCTAAGCACATCAATCTATTCATCGAATGATGTTGATTTGATTTGTTTGATATCTATTACAATTATCATGAGCCCAAAACTTTCTTCAAAAAATTGCGAGTGTGTGGCGAGTTCTAATCAGAGCTTTTTTTCCATTGTTTATTTCTCTCTAAATGTTCTGCTTGCTGTTGAACTGATGCTGAACTGTATGTTGGGGATAATTAGATGCCACCAAGCGCCAATCAAAACGAGTTTAAAATAAAAACGCACGACCGATTTAGCAAAATGTAATTGATTAAAATGTAACATATTTTACATCGAAATGTAGTGAAGTTAAAGTAAACGTCTCCCCATATGGAAGTACTTCAGTAAAGTACAGATACGTGATTTTTTTCCAAACACTTTTAGTAGCGTGCATATGTTACGATGTTTTAATTACTACAGTAACCGGCCGAACTAGTGCCCTCTCCTGGTTGGAAAATTAACATCCTAATATGAAAGCAGTCGTTTATTTTTCAGCGATCAGACTGGCACGGTTACTCTTTTGTACTCTAGTACGCCTCTTTCACCTTGAAAAACGCATATACTATCCCTCTAAAAATCCCTAAAGGTTTCCGAATGGCGTAGCCGAGAAGCTTTTACTCTATCCTCGAGAGAGCAGGAGTTAAAATCCCAATGATGCCATAGCCATTTGTGGCTGGGTGCCAAGGAAGCAAAATTGGCCATGTTCTCTGATTCAGTCACAGCAACACTAGCTGTTTTATGACTGGGGAGAGCTGGCAGGTGGAATGGAATTGGCAGGTGATCAAATAAAAGGAAAGACAATGAGGAGAAAAAACTCATAATGGACATAATTAGACCTTCAGGGTAATGGCGAAAATAAAATTTCGTTTTTAGTTTTGGCTTTGGATGGATGGATGTTTTGCAAATATTACCGTCACTTGAAATTTTGCCCATCTTTTTTGCAGTATTCCGGATATACACGGCATCAAATTGGGAAACCTGGGGGCTCATTTGTCAGGAACCAAAGAAAGCAGGGCTAGTTTTGTTTGGAACATAATAATGAGCATTATAAGAAACTTTATGTGATGTCCAGTGCAGCAATATGGAAATGATTTTTGCAGCCTCAGGTCAGCTTGTTTCTCAGGAATGAGAGGATCCAGAGCTTCAGATGTAGTCGTGTTTCATGCTTTATCTGTCATAAATTTTAGTCTGAAATGTAAAAATTGAAAGTTTAAATTCGCTGTTCTAGGTCTTAAATATTTCCAAAACGTCTTTTTTTTTTTTTTTAAATTTATTTAAAACTACCTCTAATGCTCATGAAAATGCTCATGCAGCACTTTAGAATTGTTTTATGTTTGTTTCCTTGGTGTAGTTTTTCTTGCGCTCGTCCAAATATAATTCACTATATCATGACTATAAATGAGACCAACATGCAACAGCCAATCAGCTTTTTGCTATTGTAGTTAAATGGATTTAATTTTTCAGCTATGGGGAAGTGCAGGTTTACCAATAATTGGCGTGAAAAAAAAATGATCGTGATACAAGTCTTACATTTCATTCTTGGTCTTTAAATGGTCTTCTTCAATTTGACTTGATGCAACCTGCAGAAACCCTGCTGGGTAAGGCTCTGGGTTTCCGATTAGAAGGTTGGCAGTCCAAACCCAGTATCGCCAAGCTGCCACTCTTGAGGACCTTAAGCAAGGCCCCTAAAGCACTGTGCTCTAGTGACTTTGTAACATCTATGACCCCAGCATTTCTACATCACTGCCATATGCGAAGGAAGAATTTCACTGTGCTGTCAGAAAAAGTACACACAAAAAGCATCGTTCTGTCGTTCTTTCTATTGTTTGAAGGACATTCCATTTCAAATCTCACCACAATAAAAAGCCATTTATTAACCAAGCGGTTTAGTCTTTTTTTTTTTTTGTGAGTTTCAGAATTACTTCAGGTTTAAGGCACTTCAAGGACCTACAAGTTGCAGTACTGGCTTTTTTCTGTGGACAAAATCCACTTCAGCCTTAAAAAAACTGAACAGTCCAAGTATCAGTCTGGAAGTGCTAAATAGGTCAACGACATGAGTGGCATAGTGCAACAATCTCCAAGAGTTCTTCTTGCATGTTTTCTTTGGTATCATCTGATAATCTGAAACATTTTCACAGCCACTTTGGTCTAAAGCCTCTTTCCCTCTTCGCCATGCCTCAGAATCTGTAGTTTGCCAAATAATTTACGTCTAAGGTTGAAGAGCAGTGTTTTAACAGCCCCCATGCTTCACTGCTTATGACTTTAGAGTCTATTAAGGCAAATCTCCCGCAAACATGACTAACACTGGCTGTGTGTAAAATGATCCATGAAAGAGAATAGAGCTCTATCCCCCTTCTACACATAACACTAGAACTTTTCATGCATTTATTTATTTTTTCTGCATCTCTAGCCGGTGTTATGCTGGTCCCAGAAAGGAAGACGGTGGATGGATTTGAGTTGCACTTTGGGCTGAACTATTTGGGCCACTTCTTGTTGACCAACTTGCTGCTTGATGTGCTGAGCGATTCTGGGCACAGTGGGAGGTTCTCCCGTGTCGTCACAGTGTCCTCAGCCACTCATTATGGAGGAAGACTTGACCTCAACGACCTGCAGGGCAGGTAACGCCAACTTTAGTTCTCAATCTAAAATGTCTTCTACTGGCAATAACACATTTACTGATATAACATATACCATATATGACGTGTAAAAAACAGTCAAGGTAATTTTGTTTATCCATTTTTCATTTTTATAATAAGTATTTTTTTCCTAAAACTATTTTATTATGTGAAGAAATATCATTGACATGCTGTGTATTTTGGGACTCGTTCTTCAGTGGTGGCCTGCCTGAATCAATTCACCTTTTAATACCATCATTATGATAACACGGCTCTAGAAACCATCAGTATTATAGAGAAACGCAGTAGAACAGAGCGCTGCATCACAGACAGGAATCTCAAACATTGAGAATGGATGCCATTACTAAAGCAGGAAACACAATGATCACAATACAAAAGTCTCATTTCACTGTAGCTTGCATACATCATCTCTAGCAGAAGTATCAATAATAACCTAATAAAATGGTTTTCTGTGCATTTTAGTGCATTTGTTCAGCATTACGGGTTTCCTGGGGATTTGAAATGAAGGCAAATTGTGTGTTTTTGTGCAAATTCGACAGGAAAGAAAATCTCATAAATGACTTATAAAAATTGTATAAATGGTTCATGAAAAAGTAAAAAAAAAACTGTTTAGGCTGACTTTTTCCCACAATGTCCACCTTTCCTTCGAAAGTCTGTTTTGTAAATACCCTTGGAAGTGTGACCAAATCTTCTCTGTCAGCTGTTGAATTAACAAAAAAATATATACTTGCGCCTGTGCAGTTTGCTACAGATGCGGGTTACGAGCTCTGACTAGTTTGCTCTCTAATGATCCAATCAAAGGGTCTGAATTTAAGGGTCTAATTCAGTGATCCTTTTGGCCGACAGAAAAAGCCTTGCTAGCTCTGATAGCAATAAATAGCATGCTGTACATATAATGAATAATAAATATAAACATCTTATTTTCAGTACAAAAACAGCTTAGTAAGAAACACCACAGTCAGATTCTCAAGTCTGTGATATATCTACAAACCAAGAATATTCTGAAGCTCAGTCTCACTGATTTGTCCTTAAGTGTCGTAATAAACACTTTATTATTCCTACACCAGTCAAGACACAACAGAATGAAAAAAAGCATCATT
Organism: Silurus asotus; assembly: GCA_024362625.1. Taxonomy (NCBI): domain Eukaryota; kingdom Metazoa; phylum Chordata; class Actinopteri; order Siluriformes; family Siluridae; genus Silurus; species Silurus asotus. Next base: position 2,063,332 of record MU551540.1, on the reverse strand, counting down.
TCCTTCTGTTTGTTTTTTTTTTTCCCCGGTCTTGTTTTTATTGCTTTTGCGTTCAAGAGGTGTCCTTAGTCTCTGCCGCCTCATATTGCTGCCGTTCCTTGTCGCTCAAGGACACAAGGACTGTAACTCATCGCACACAATTGAGCCTTATGTGTAAATTGATTGACTGAATGTTTGCCGGCTTCGGACAAGAGCCGAATACAAACACGGCGATAAATACAGACGAAGGGGAAAACGAAATAGCACAATATGTACCCGTGTAATGATTTTCGTATTCTGCGTTTTGTATGTGAGTAGCACGATCTTAAAAGAAGATTGAGTTTAGAGTGAATAATTTTTCTTTGTTAAGTTTCAAGTAGCCAGTTCTCGATTAATATATAGAAAAGTAAAGTAATTAGAATCATTCGCTGAAAATGTTGTGCTATTGATTTAGCATTAGACACCTCAATAGCCTCATAGTGTGGGCCTGGAGAATTTAGAGCTCCTTTCACCTCATGTCTGTCATTTTAAAACCATGTAGAATATGTTTTGTGGTCTCTCATATGTAGTCAATAAAACTAGACTATTAAGAAGTGCTCCATTTTCTGTTTCAGGTCGTGTTACTGTTCCCATGGTGCGTACTCTCAGAGTAAACTGGCCCTAGTGCTTTTCACCTACCACCTGCAGGAGCGTCTGTGGGCTCGAGGTGATCCAATAACAGCTAACGTTGTGGACCCTGGCATGGTGGACACAGACTTGTACCAGAACCTGTGCTCTCCTGCTCAGCTGGCCAAAAAACCTGTGGCCAAACTGCTCTTTAGGGTGAGACGAATATAAAAACTGCTTACTGTGTTTTATGGCTAAATGGCAAACCAGTAAACTTTTGTGAAGTGATTTGCAAAGGTCAAACAGGACTATATTTCTATTTTATATACTACAGTAATTTTGTAATCATTCGATATATGATTGCAGTTTACTCTGATATATAATGGAATATTTCCAGACTCAACAAACTCCTACGTAATTTTGTTTAGGAACTACGCAATTTAATGCCAGAGCACGCCGTAGTGTTTAAATAATTACTCAGAAATATTTAACGGATATGTTTTTGAAATAAATACTTGATCAAAAAAAAAAACCCAATAATTAAACACTATTTAAAATACTACTTGATTTTATTACAAAAAACAACAGTATTGTATCATGAAACTGTGCTAAATAAAATAAATATGAATATATTCATTATATTAATAAATAATAAGGAAAATAAAAGACGCATTTAAACTGAAAAAAGTAACACTCCAAATAAATAAAAACAGTTACATCCAAAAAAAAAAAAAAAGTCACTTGAATGGTGTCAATGATTCACCTCTAGAGGCCACTCTTACATTGTATAAAGCAACCCGGAAAAACTATCAGTATAGATTTTTGCCAATAGCCAAAAGTTCAAGCAATCAACCAGCAAAACTGATGTATACCAATAGTAATTTTTTCCTCTTATTACACGAGAGACTGAGCCAATATAACCTATTACTTATTAGAAACTTTTTTGACTACACATTATATTAAAAATCTACTTACTATTTTCAGTGTACAAATGTATTAATTCCTAATAATCAAAAACACATCAAGTAATAACGATTGCACTGGCAACAAGCAGTTCCTGACCGCTGAGCAAAAACTGTACATCATTCCTCCTCTCTTATTCTTCTCCAAACTGATGCTCATTTTGCACATTTTCTTTAGGTTATTGGTTTTGGACAGTCATATAATTTATTCATTTTCATAAAACGCTACAAAATGAACAAACAAAAATTTAGAACGGGTGAATTGCCAACTTTGTCTTTTCCTTTTTGGTCATACAGCACAGCAATTAAGAGAAAGAAAAACTGAAAAAATGTCGAGAAAAAGTATTTGAATTTATTTCAACATTACAGTATAAACACATCAGTATTTTATGTGCAGTCCTGTTATCCTTCTCAGATGGCAAGCACCTGGAACAAATCCGTACAAAACCGTTGCACAAGCGCTTATTTACTTTATTATTAATAAACCTGGTTTGATTAAGCAGTTACCACTGACATCATTAGAATTTGGAGAATTTTCTTTTCTTAACAATTTTGCTTATTTTTATATAATTTTGAGCTTGGATACAATTTTCTTATCAATGGACTAACAAAGAGAAATGGCCAGTAACTGGGATTCATTGTTTGATTCTGCATAGCTCATTGGTCAAGAAATATTGGCAACCTTCTAGTTCATCTTTTTCTTCTTCTTCTTTCATCTGCTCCTGTTAGGGGTCACCACAGCAGATCATCTGTCTCCATATTACCCTTTTCTCTACATTTTAATCCAACCACCTGTATGTCTTCCCTTCCTACATCCATGAACCTCCTCCTTGGCTTTCCTCAATTCTGCCTGGCTCCATCCTCCGCATTCTTCTACTGACATACCCCATGTCCCTCCTCTGCGCAAACCAGTTCTAATCATGTCCATTCATATTTTGCAGCATTCGACGGAATGAGCTAAAATTGTGTTAAACACTGCACAAAATCATCACATTTTTTCTTTACTTTTTTAAAAAGAAAAAAAGAAATCAAATAAATTGAACTTGACAATATGGTGAAGGGGAGGTGGTAGCTTAGTGGTTAAGACATTGGACTTTGGATCCAAAGGTTGTGAGTTCAAATCTCAGCCACACCAAGGTGCCCCTGAGCAAGGACCTTAACCTTATAGCTGCTCAGGTGTATGAATGGGATAAACAGAAGTCGCTCTGGATGAGGGCGTCTGCCAAATGCCATTAATGTAATGTATGAAGCGCCTCATACTCTATTTTTATAAAAGCATCTGATCACCTAATACTTTGGGATTAATATTTTAGGACTGTACTACGGCGAATCAAATTCTTTTATACAAAAAAATTAAATAAAAAATAAAGATAGCTGGATATTTAAACCTATCAAAACCCAGTTACCTTACCTAGGAGGACTTTATGAAAATTGTGAACCAAGGAACCAAAATGCAAATCATTTCAGAAATAATTGCAGGATGAAAAATAAATTGCAGTTTTGCGAGGAATATGTCAGATTGAAACTTGGGTGAAATTCAGGATTTTAATTAAAGACTCAACATGCACAGAATTGATGCATGAGATGCATTTGTACAGCTTAACAGTAGGGTCTATAAGGGTCTCATTTGCAAAAAATTGTGTTTTTTTTTTTGTTTTTTTGTTTTTTTACTAAATATTAAATGTGAGATGCCACTAGTTAGTCTTTTTTTTAATCATGATATTTGTTGCAATGACCTGCTACATTCTTAGAAAACCTGAAAAAAGTACACACTCAGGAAAAATCTTCATTTCGATTTCATTATTTCTCCTTCAATGTAGAAACGAAAGCGGAAAGTTTTCCCACATAAAACCGTTTTTTAGAACCCAAGTACGCGTAACTATTTAAGGAAAAATATTTTTTGTTTTTCATTTGTTTTCCGTAAAAGGTGCCAAAAATTTTATTTTACAAGCATTTAAGCCATAAATAGAATGTATTTGGCCTGATGGCATGGAAATAATGTGATGATGGCAGCCTTTGTCTTATGATCCAGCACATCAAACATGTTGTAATATGATAATGATTCTCTACAGCCTGGGATGTCAGTGTTCTGTTTATTCCCTGTTTTTTTTTTTGTCTTTTTATTGATGCAATTGTTTTTGTGGTTGTCAACAAGACCAGCTGGTCCCTTGGAATTTATCTTGGATATCTTATAGTTTGCTCGCCATTATGTGTGTTAAGGTGAAGGATAATTGGATTTCGTTTATGTCTGTAAATCGAAAGAAGATAAGGCGTGTGTATGTGGGTGTTTGCAGAGGTGGGAGGTGCGTGTGTGTGGTGGTGGTGGTGGTGGTGGGGGGGATTTGGTTAGTGGTAATCATAGGTGACTGGTTCACCTTTGAATAGTTCGATAAAATGAGTCATTTTCCTTTTTGTTGTTTTTTGCTGTGATTGTGAATCAGGTGACGCTGCGGATATTCTTAGTCTTTTTATTAATATTACACAAGCAGGTTTCCAAATAGGTAACAGCGAGGCGATTATGCCAACATGAAAAGAGGCTTCAGAGTACCTAGTAAGCCGCCAGCCGTTCTGGTGTCCTCCGGACAAAAAACAAAAAACAAAAACCTCCATAAAACCGCACTTATCTTTTTCATCTGAATTTAATTTCCGTGAAACTCCTGCTCTTGTCCAGATGATGAGTACCGATATTGATTCAATGGGATGCTCATTGCCATGGTGATTCTCCTTTTCACACACATGGCTCACATGGAGGGGAACAGGTCAAAGCTTTTACGTTATGTCGCTGGATCTCGCTAGTTTTAATAGATTTCAGCTTGAGAGAGTTAAATATTACAAAACTTTCATTTTTATGGAAGCAGGGGTGTAAAGGATCAGCAATTCTATATTATATATTTTAACATGACACTTTAATGCAACAGATGGGCTTTTGATAATCACCAGTAAAGGAGGTGTGGCCCGAGTCAGTCTCAGTGAAGGAGGTGTGGCCACTGTGAGTCAATTTCAGTGAAGGAGGTGTGTCTCTTTGAGTCAGTTTCAGTGAAGGAAGTATCTGTGAGTCAGTTTCAGTGAAGGAGGTCTCTGTGAGTCAGTTTAAGTGAAGATGTGGTCTCTCTGAGTCAGTTTCAGTGAAGGAAGTATCTGTGAGTCAGTTTCAGTGAAGGAGGTCTCTGTGAGTCAGTTTCAGTGAAGATGTGGTCTCTCTGAGTCAGTTTCAGTCAAGGAGGTGTGGTCTCTGATTCAGTTTCAGTGAAGGAGGTGTGGGTTTTGAGTCAGTTTTAGTAAAGGAGGTGTGGTTTTTGAGTCAGTTTCAGTGAAGGAGGTGTTGTTTTTGAGTCAGTTTTAGTAAAGGAGGTGTGGTTTTTGAGTCAGTTTCAGTGAAGAAGGTGTGGTCTCTGAGTCAGTTTCAGTAAATGAGGTGTGGCCACTGTGAGTCAGTTTCAGTAAAGGAGGTGTGGCCACTGTGAGTCAGTTTCAGTAAAGGCGGTGTGGTCTCTGTGAGTCAGTTTCAGTAAAGGAGGTGTGGTCTATGGGAGTCAGTTTCAGTAAAGAAGGTGTGGTCTATGGAAGTCAGTTTCAGTAAAGGAGGTGTGGTCTTTGTGAGTCAGTTTCAGTGAAGGAGGTGTGGTCTCTGTGAGTCAGTTTCAGTGAAGGAGGTGTGGTCTCTGTGAGTCAGTTTCTGTAAAGGAGTGTGGTCTGAGTCAGTTTCAGTAAAGGAGGTGTGGTCTCTGTGAGTCAGTTTCAGTAAAGGAGGTGTGGTCTCTGTGAGTCAGTTTCAGTAAAGGAGGTGTGGTCTGAGTCAGTATCAGTGAAGGAGGTGTGGTCTGAGTTAGTTTCAGTGAAGGAGGTGTGGTCTGAGTCAGTTTCAGTGAAGGAGTGGCATTTGAGTCTGTTTTAGTAAAGAATGTTTAGCCATTGTGAGTGTCAAGAAAGAAGGGATGGTCTTTGTCACTCAGAATCGGAGATGGAAGTGTGGCCTTTGTGAGCCAGTCTCATGTAAGGAGGCATGGCCTCTGTGACTCAGTCTCAGAGAAGAAGGTGTGAAATTCAACATATGTGACACATATATATATATTTATATTGAAATATTAGTTACATCTAAACATTAGTTCAGTGCTGATATAAATGTGCACTTGTACACAGTTAAAAACTACAAGCTTTTGACAATCCTAATCAGTCCCACATTTATTTTTTGACATAGATTTTTTCCATCTGTGTATTCATTATTTACTCTTCAAACGCGTGTCATGCAATGCTGGAAGGTATGCATCTTAAAAACAAAACAGCGAGCCTCACGATCATGAATAATGGATGGAAAGCATCGGGGATCATTTCACGACTGGATAGACAAAGAAATTAGGGACTCGCATCAGGAAATTATTTAGAAAGTCATCAGGGGGAAAAGAGGTTTTGGATTGGGGGGAGGGGATTTCTGACAGATTATTCACATGTTCAAACACTAAAACACAGACACAAGCACCTTTAATGAGAAACTCTTAGTTAGAATTAGTTTTGTGGGATATTTTCAATCATTCTTAATGACATCCCAAAGTATTTTTAGCAGTGTCTCGGTCTCCAACAGCTTTTCCTGGCAGAAAAGTAGAGAGACGGAGAGAAAGAGAAAGACGTGACTTGGGTTTATGTAATATTATTGAGTCATTTGAGTTATCAAGTTAGTGATGAATGTTACAGTTGCATTAGTGAAGAAAGACAGGTTTTAATGCACAGAGTCTGTAGTATAAATGGTTCAATTTTGAGCATTTAAATAAGAGGGTTTTTTTAACAGTCCAGGTTTGAGATCCCCTTGTGAACGACACTCAAACAGCACATTGTGGATCATATTGTATTTCTGCGGCACATCGATATTAGCCAGAATCTCTTTCTCTTTCTTTCTTTCTTTCTTTCTGTCTTGCACTTTCTGTTTTGTCTTTTACTTTCTCTTTTTTTTTCCTCTCTCATGCTCCATCTCTCTCTCTCTGCCTTAAATTCTGGATCTCCATGTTTTTTTCCCCTCTCTCTCCAGTTCTCTTTCAATCTCTGTCTCTGTCTCTCTCCCTCTCTCTCTCTCTCTCTCTCTCTCTCTCTCTCTCTCTCTTTCTCTCTCTGTCTCTTTTTTCTCTTTATTTTTGTCTTTCAATATCTCAATATTTCAGTTTCTCTCTGTCTCTCTTTCTGGTTCTTTCTGTTTTCTCTTTCCTTTTTTCTTCAATTTCTATTTTTTCTCTCATTTGCCTGTCTTTCTCTCTCTCTCTCTCTCTCTCTCTCTCTCTCTCTCTCTCTCTATATATATATATATATATTTCTCTCTCTGTCTCTCTTTATTTTTGTCTTTCAATATCTCAATATTTCAATTTCTGTCTCTCTTTCTGTTTCTTTCTGTTTTCTCTTTCCTTTTTTCTTCACTTTCTCTTTTTCTCTCATTTGCCTGTCTTTCTCTCTCTCTCTCTCTCTCTCTCTCTCTCTCTCTCTCTCTCTCTCTCTCTCTCTCTCTCTCTCTCTTTCTGGTTCAATCTGTTTTGCTCTCTGACTTTCATTATGTCTCTTTTTTTTCTTGCTTTCTCTTTTTCTGGTTCTCTTTTTTCTTTTTGCCTGTCTTTCAGTCTCTTCCTCTCTCTTTCACTCTCTCCCTCTTTCTTTCTCTCTCCCTCCCTCTCTCTTACTCCTTCTGTTGCTCTGTTTGACTGTTTAACTCTGTGTCTATCTTTGTCCCTCTCTGTGACTCTCTCTGTATTTCTCTCCATCTGTCTGTCTCTGTGTGTTTCTCGTTCTCTGTGTCTCACTGTCTGTCTCTATCCTCCTCTTTCTCTCTTTACAGGCTGTCTCTGTATGTCTCTCTTTGTGTTTCTACCTCTTTCTGTTTTTCTTTCTACCTTTAGGTCCGTCTTTGACTTCCTTTATTTTCTCTCTATCTCTTTTCGCCTCCTCTTTCAGCGTTAGAAACAAATCATCAGTATCCAGTCCTAATAAAAGTGTATCTCTGAGGGTCAGGCTCAGTCATGATTACTGTAGAACGCAGCAGTGAAAGATTTCCGTGCTGTAAATAATCTGCAGCATTGCAGTACTGGTGTGTTCTCGAGCAACACTTCCCTTTACCCAGAGTTCCCAGAGGCGCGCGTGTGTGTGTGTGTGTGTGTGTGTGATTGTGTGTGATGACTGCTTCCTCAGAAGAGGGATTTCTTTCTCTTTTGTTTGGAATATTGATTCCACTTGGCCAAGTTTGTGTAAAGGCTCACTGACCCTAATCCGAATTCCTTCAAACGGGGAAGTGAAGGGGCAAGGAGAGAGGAAATTGTGGTCGCCCTTCCGCAGGACTGGCTTTTTATTTTTTTTGGAAGCACACACCATGCCGTTACACAACGCTGAGCCACATCCGTAATGGATCCGTCTAAGGTCAGGAACTAACTGACGGCCTGTATAGCAATCTCACCAGGTCTGGGGTGGAAACTGTGACTGAGCTTAACAGAAATCAGAAATCTTTCTAATATCGCTTCTCTTATATCATTCTATCAAAGTTAAATCAGGCAAACATGATATTAATTTTTAAATATTTATGTTTAAATAGCTGTGAAAGAAGGTCCTATTTGCACTTACATATAGTTCCATAAAACACAAACTCCGAAAGACTCTGACATGGAGGATCACTGACACTGGAGACTCCTTCCAAAAAAACGAGATGTCTCCTCTTAGAGACACTCAACGTAGCTACAATTACGCATACGTTTCTGTCTGTTTATAGCGTAAACCAAACAAGTCTCTGTGTAGATATTACCATGGAAACGAAGTGATTGCTAGTGCTTCTGTTATACAAAATCAATCAGCACCTTTTTTGACCAATCACAATGTTTTTTTAATAAAACTATAACAGCAACAGCTCGTCAATATACACAGGAACCGGAACGGCAGAAGCTTCATGTAATCTAGAACTACAAACCGAATAGAATCGAATAGATGCAATTTATATGTCACACCTTCATTACAGCACAGTGAAAATATTTCTCCGCATATCCCAGCGATGTTAGGAAGCTGGGGTCAGAGCACAGAATCATCCGTGATACAGCGCCCCCTGGAGCATGGAGGGTTGAGGGCCTTGCAATAATGGGAAAAACAAATCCAAAGCCTCCCAAAACGTATACTATACAGTTGTTTGCCTCCAGTTTGAGGTAACAGATTGGAAAAGAACCACATATGGATGGAAAAGTCAGGTGTCCTAATATATTTATCTGTACAATGTAGCTGCTATAGCGTAAGTTATAGGTCTCAAAGACATTCTATAAAATTTAATGTAACTATAAACAACATTTTTGTTCATAAATAAAAAGTAATAATTGTTGTTCTGGTGTAAGGGGAATAACACCATGGGGTATGTTTCATGCTGCTTCATGGCATGGATTATTTTCCTGTAACATCACGACATACTGTATATACAGTATATACGCTACATCCAGGTCATATACTATCTCTTTTTTTCTTCATATCAAGGTTTTTTTTTCCTCACTGATTGTGGATGATTATATTATTGCACAAAATGAGGTATGGAGTGTATAATAGCAGGAAACAGTGAAAAAAGCTGCGCTTCTGTTTTTAATGAAGCACTTTAAATCACATCTATCAGACACATTTTCACCGAAGTCACTCATTTCGCTGTTGAAGTAAAAACAAGCGGCACTTTAAAAGCTCTAAAAAGGTTTTTAATGGTGTCTGAAGAACAACCGTTTTTCTTCTTCAGCCTAATCGGATTTCGGTATTTAAAGAATGCTCACATCAGTGGTTTTAAAAAAGTAACCTTCACCATGTCTCTTTATGCTTCTCTCTCAGACTCCGGCTGAAGGAGCATCCACGGCCATTTACGTCGCCGCCTCGTCCGAACTGGAGGGTTTCGGCGGCCTGTACTTGTACAACGGTCATAAGAAGAGCTCCTCCGCAAGCTCCTACGATAAACAGCTGCAGGAGAAGCTGTGGACCAAAAGCTGTGCCATGGTGGGTCTTTAGAAAGCCTGAAGGAACATCTGAAAACATCTGACCGCCCTCGCCTCGAAAATTCGAGTCACGATTACTTTGGCAAAAGTTAATTTACTGGCGGTTTTCCCTTTGCACTTTGCCTCATACCTGATACGTTGCGTAATAGTGGAAGGAGTTATTGCTTCTTTATTTGTAGCAATCCACCAGAGATGAATCATCTGTCCGAAGGTAAATAAGGACCGTTTTTAATCCACGCCGTGATTCTGCACTATGAGGACTTATCAAACATTAACGTTAAATAACCCGAATCGATGCAATAACAAGTTCTACTGATTTGCCATGCTTCGGCTTTTCAATGACTGTAAAAAAAAAAACACAATCAACTTGACCTGTGGATCACGGTCGATTACTGCCTCAAAAAAAAAAAAAATGGACTACGCGCTGCCTCCGTGTTCATTTCCTCCTGCTTTGGTTGGAAAAATGTCGTCTTGTGCTGTCTTCAGTGGATTCCCGTGTTCCTGTGTGATCTATTTCTCTTTGCTGAAACGCTTAACAACGGAAATCTATTGAGTGCAATCTGTTGAAAACCTCACTGATGCAGGAAGTCTACTGTTCCAGAAATAAGACAACACCCCCACCCCCTTCCCCCACTCTGGAATCCTATGTGGCGTCTCGATAGCTTGGGTCTGGGATAACTTTTGATTTTTCTGTTCTTGTTATTGTTTTTCTTTAACCTTCGTGACTGTGACGTGTTTGAAAAACAAATGTGATTGTTGTGTCTGAGCAACTACCAGTTGTTGTTTTGTTTCTCATTTTTTCCCCCTTCATCAAAAGAAAGAAAGTGTTTCAATCTTAATGTTAAAAGCAGCATTTGGAGTGTTGTTAAAAAAACACTTGAACATGCCCAAAACATTTTCGAATCCAACCGGTCAAGGTGTCATTGTGAAATCAGAGTTTCGACTAATTATTTTGGATATAAATGAAAAAGAAGGATGAAGCAACTGGAAAGACTTCTAGTTTTCTAGCTCGCTTGTATGAAAACCGTGAACGTGTGAACTCTTCCCAAAGTGCTGCTTTCGCTCCTGCACAAAATCTCACTTGTATCTGTGGCGAATGTGACCGTGTTAAATTGTACGTGTCTGTATTTCTTTGTGTGGAAACGACCAACGAGTCGACCAATCATGTGCTCAGTACTGTACGCTTCACGATGTTTCTCTATTCATGTCCGTGCTCTCCTTTCCCAGGTTTTAACCGAGGGTTTTCTTTTCGCATTGTACGAGCCGTGCTAATCAGTCGGAGCCGTTTCGGCTTTCATCCCGACCGGCGAGGGTAATTACGGGTGCTAATTGCAGCCCTAGCGTGATTGCTTCCTTGCTCGGCTACCAGTCAGTTTAATTATAGAGCGATAAGAAGGTAAAGGGATGAATCTGTACCAATATTTAGGATTGATCCGAAGCGCGGCTCAGAAGGAGATAATTGCACACACGCTCTCGATTATTAAAGGCGAGCACCGCTCACTGTGAACGGCGCCATTACGCTACGCTTCGATCGTCATTCCCGATCTCTTTAACACGAGTGGATCGTCCTGTCGAGTGGTGCGGAAGTGTCATCATCCCTTAACATGGGGAAGAAGAGAAATTAAAAAGAAGGAAAAAAAAATCATTTCTTTTGGAAGAAATTTCAAAAAAAGAAACCTTAAAATCAATGTTACTTCGGCTGTCGTGTCTTTATTTGATGTGTGAATTCAGTGGGTGGGGAATTCAGATTTATTTTTGCGTAGTGAAAAACAGTTCAGCTTGCAGACGAACATAAAAAAAAAATTTGACATCCTGGTTTCGAAACCGCTCCCTTTACATGCATCACCCATGTGTTTTTGTGTTGAGGGGCGTAAAGATGTCAGAAGCCGTGTGGGTGTGTGAGTGTTTGTCTCTATGTGACAGAGTGCCCGAGTGTGTGTTGGGCTCTTCGCTGTAGGAGTACTTGACTCATCAAAGGCTGATGGGTCACGTTTTCCCTCAGCAGCGTGGGCGAATCCAAACGGATCCGTTTGAAGTCCTGACATGCAGCGCCGTCCTCTTCCAACAAACACAGCTGAGCTGAATTTAAAGGCACACTCGAGTATCGGAACACCAGTCGGGAACTTTCGCTGCTCTCTACATCAAGGACGACCCCCTTCGATTCGATGCGGCAGCACTTTATTCTAACGTGAGACTTTTTTTTTTGCCATACTCTCTTTTTATTGCAGTACCAGGGTTGGAAATATGATTAAAGCTTAAATAAGTGCCCTGATTACCTGCCGTTTGGGTGCACGTGTGCATTCCAGGTACCTGAAACAGAATAGAGGACGTCACTAATTGGAAAGTAGCTCATTATTGTGTTCTCCTGGTTTTATGCATATAATTAAATTATAGTACCTTTGACTTTTTTTTTTTTAACATTACAGTTTTTCTCAGTTGCTTCGGAGCATTTTCTCGAATCAACAATTCGTACAATCACCACATTGGATTTCTTGCAAAAGCCTGTACTTTTCTCACCTTAACCTTAATCCATCTCTCAAAATTAAATGTTTGTGTCAATGGACATTTCATTGCCATAAAAATGATCAAATCTTTTGTCATTGTTTACAAACAATCGTGTCGCCGGTTTATGACGGCACACTGCTTTAGTGTTTTTCTTATGTAAACTATGGTTTTGGACCACAGAGACTAAAAATGCACAATTTCTTCTGTATGACATCTTTGAATTTTAATAGCACAAATGTACACTTTACTGTATGTGGGATATTGATTGCAAGAGACCAGACAGGATTCATACTTTTACTGTACTGTATTAGTGTTCATTAATTTCCTGGTTTATACTTTTTATTTTAATTTTAATTCTGTGTTTAATTCTCCAATTGAAGGATCACGAGATTCACCTTTGACCTGTTTTAGAGAACTGGTTGATTATTGGTTGATCTGATGTCGTTCACTCCCCTTCATTAGTGACATTCAAGATTCATCTGCACCATTTTGCATTTAGTGACGTAAACAATGAACTGATGCTGAGATGTTTTTTTGGGGTTAAAACCATAAAGGTGAAAGCAGTAGAATATATTTAGATCAACATAAACATAAACAACTGATACTGTAGGAAACAGCAGACACTCGTACACAATCCATTAAATGATGTACAAAAGTATTCGCAATTTGTTCAAAGCAACAAGAATTTGCTCCTGTGATGTGCAAAAGTGATGACATGATGTGAACAAGTGGTTTCGAGAATTTCATTCATGATCTGAGAAACGCTCCAAAGCAACTGAGAAAAACTGTAGCACTGCATTTATTTTCGCAAAAAGAAAAAAAAATAATAATAGTAAATAAACCTAAGTCCATTTTCATCTGCAGTAGTCAGGCATAAAACACTCGGCATCAATGTCTGAGACATGTGGAGACCAATGAGCTCCGTGATCACAAATTATACCCAAAATATTTACATTTGACAGCTCAACATCCAACCCATGGAAGCCTCCTGGTGCTCAAATTACATTCATATTCAAATTGAGCTCCCACTTCAATGTCCATTAGTGATTGTCTTAAGTGCTGCTAGAGCCTTCAGGTAATGCTCAGGATATTGTGGAATTAGTGTCGTGTCTAGATAGCTAGTCACGTATTAGTCAATATAAAACTTTCTTTCGGTTTCTCCCATTAGGGGTCGCCACAGCAGACCATCCGCATGTTTGATTTGACACGTTTTTACGCTGGATGCCCTTCCTAACGCAACCCTCCCCATTTATCCGGGCTTGGGACCGGCACTAAGGCTTATGCAACCCTAATGGCTTGGTTCCCTGACCAGGGATCGAACCCAGGCCGCAGCGGTGAGAGCGCAGCATCCTAACCACTAGACCACCAGGGAACCCTGTATTAGTCAATATAAGCTAGCTTTATTGTGAATTTAGCAACCCTATAGGCATTTGGCTGTCACTTTTTTTCTACAGTCCAAATAATACACAGTGCATCAATAAAGCACTTTCAGATTATTTGTATTAATTACAGAAATATCAGAAAAAATTAATTTCTAAAGTAATTAGCTGTCGTTTTTTTTTGTTTGTTTGTTTGTTTTTACCACCCAACTCCTCGTATTAGATCGATTTACTTCACTACTACAATTCCCTCAAGTGAATTACTTTCGTAGCTGTCCTTTTACTGGTGTCAGTTCTGCACTCTTTCCACCTCGGCCAATTTGTCACTGTCTCAGGCCTCCTGGGGATCATTTGCTATTGCGTGCCACGCTTCAGCCTCCATTCAGAGTCTGACACCTCTCGCCCAAAACCCTTACCCTTTACAAGTAGGTGTATGTCGCTATAGAAGGCTCAATAAATTGCCTACATTTGTGGGCGTGTCCACTTTTCCTGCCAAGGGAACAGTCAGTCATTTATCAGACAAAATTCAAGCACTTGGTCGATTTTGCTCCACAATCCTGAGCATCTAGTCAAATCATGTTTATTTCTATAGCACTTTTCACAACGGACATTGTCTCAAAGCAGCTTTACAGAATTTAAGAGTTAAGCTAAACAATTTGTGTATTTATCCATGATGAGCAGCCATGGCAACTGTGGCAAGGAAAACTCCCTTAGTTGTTATGAGGAAGAAACCTTGAGAGGAACCAGACTCAAAAGGGAACCCATCATTTAGGTGACATCAAGACTGTGATTATAGTCTTTAAATAATACAGAATACGTAAGTTTATGAGTTACGTCCTTTCTACATTTGTTTACAGTCATTTGAGGTTATGGAACCAGGAGCTAATAAGCAACTCATAAAATAGCTCAACATTCGAGATCATCAAAGATCCAACACCAGCTTCTCCATGCCACAGCCTTTAAACACTCAAAGAGGTCCAATGTCCAGACTCTACATAAAGTGGAATCCAAATGCCGATGGTACGTCTCTAGATGGTTCAGGATGTTTGCGGGCTCGGCATCTGTTACCTCAGGTGTACTATTGAGTGTACTCTTGTCTGTATTGTGTGTGAAAAGAGGTGTTCAAGTCAAACCGGGAGTTTGTAAAATAAAAGAACTAATTTCAAGGAGTGGAAACTGCATTCTTTTTTTCAACATACATTCATACACCAGTATTTATCGGGATAGGGATCGTTTGATCACTGTACTGTGTTTAAAGTCTTCTGCAGTTTGGTTTTACACCTACGTTCACATGAAACTTCGTCACCAACACGCTGTCCTATGCATGTGCTAAAACTGGTCTTGATTAACGGTCTCTGGATTCTCCCCCAACATGTGCACTTATCAGTAATAGGACACATTAGCCACTTTACTACTGCATGTAGTACCGCCACGCTAGCGTCCATTTTTATACCTGTACAATTAAAAAGATCCGGTTTGACTTGAATGTCCCTCGTAGTATGTCAGCTAGATGTATTTGCTTGAACACAGTTCCACTCTGATATTCTGTCTCAGATGGAGAGCTTTGTACCCGAGAAACTGTAAGCCTCTAAAGCTAGGAAATCTGTAATTCCCTATAGCACTCAGGTTTTATCAGCACCAATTTCTGTCTGAGACACACAGCACCTGATGTTTTTCTGAACCGGAGAATCGGAGCACACCGGAGAGTTCGTTTTGCCACTTTCTCCTGTAGGTAATGACAGCCGAGTTCTGGATCGGCAAGCCAGTTCTTCTCTGTGCTGTCAGTGAGTGAGCTCTGACTTGCAGAAACAAGCCCCATCTGAGCTCTGAGAGCGAGCTCCACCATGAGGCCTTATCTCCTCTGGGCAGCAGGCCTGCTTCAACTCTGTCTTGATAAAGCCCAAGACTCTCTCTCCCTCCCTTTTTTTCTCTCTTTTAACCTGCCTGTCCTGGAGAACATCCATATTTAACAGCAGTTTATCTCCACGCTCTGCTCCCCTGAGCGGAGATACATGACGATATATCAAATTGAAAATGTGCCCGAAACGCTAAATATTCATTACATGGTAATTGAGGGAGGGGTAAGTAAGGAGGGTCTATTTGTCACCTTTGTAAAATTCCTGTATATATATGAGGTTAGCTGCATGATATAGTCTTCTCTGAGGTTTTAAACGGATTTCTGACAGCGATGCTTAGCATGCCAGTCCTTTGCAGTGGATTAGGATGCTAATCTCAGCAAGCACACCTCCTTTCTTTCCTAAAGAAGTGTTCAAGAAAAAAACTAGAACAAAATGTGACACCAAATTGCACCAAATTTCTTGGCTTTTTCTTGGCTTTTTTTTTTACTTTAAAAGCCAAAGCTAGATACAGGAATTAAAAGAAAACATTTTCTTTTGTAATTTGAATTATGTTCTTTAATCTGTAAACACAAAGAAATCTGATGTTATGGAGCTAGAGGAGTCTTGTTGATCTACCTGTTGATGCCTGATGTACCTGATCTATCTGTTTGCCAAACACTACGAATCCAGATGAAACAGGTTAGCGACGAGCTCCACGTGGAGCAATTTATTCATCCTAATTATTAACGTGCCTTCACATCCATGATACCATTTAACCATTTGTTTATGATTATTTTCAGCCCTCAATCTGAGAAAACATCACCGATCAACAGTGTGTTATGTCATCGATCTCATATTTTATGATCTGTATTTTGCTTTTAATTGAGTCGCATGGAGTGGCACAAAACATAGGTAACTAGCATGCGTGCTAATGAGTTGAGGAAAATAATTTATAAGTGATTTAATCAGGATTTATTTAAGTCAAGTCAAGTTTATTTCTATAGCGCTTTTCACAACAGACAATGTCTCAAAGCAGCTTTACAGAAATCAATAGTCAAGGTGAATAGTGTGTATTTATCTCTGATGAGCAGCCGTGGCACCTGTGGCAAGGAAAAACTCCCTTAGATGTTATGAGGAAGAAACCTTGAGAGAAACCAGACTCAAAAGGGGAACCCATCCTCATTTGGGTGACATCAAGAGTCTGATTATAAATCTTTCAACAATACAGAACACTGGAGAGTGAGAACTAACATGAGCACTGGAGGATAAGATTATAAGTAAATGTTCTTTCTACAGTCTTTGATATAAAACTAGGAGCTACTAGGAGCTCAACATTTGTGATCATAACAGATCCAGCATCAGCTTCTCCATGCCAGAGCCTTTAAACACTCCAGGAGGTCCAATGTCAAAACTCCACACATGTAGCGGGATCCAATTGGCTCTGGTACGTCTCTAGATGGTTCAGGATGTTTGTGAGTTCGGCATCTACTTCTTTAAAGTCCATAATTTTCACGAGGTGGGACGTGACTGGAGCTGGCCAAACCTCAGGAAGCCTCGGATGGGAAGAGAAAGAGAAGCAGTGGAGAGCAATTAGCGTAGCTGCTGTTCATTTAACTGGGTTGAATTTTCAAAGTGACAACTTTTCTTCTTTGAATGATCTTTAGGAAATGGAAATGATTTCAGTTGAACTTCCTGTTCAGTATGGAGTATTCCAAATAGTTTATAAATAAATAAAAAAATTTTGATATAGAAATTGTATGGATTAGAGACAGTGGCATTGAGTAAAAGACAGGAGGTGGAGCTGGAGGTAGCAGAGCTGAAAATGTTGAGGTTTACAGTGGGAGTGATGAGGATGGGCAGGATTAGAAATCAGTTTATTAGAGGGACAGCGCATGTAGCATGTTTTGGTAACAAGGTGAGGGAGGCGAGATTGAGATGGTTTGGGCATATGCAGAGGAGGGACATGGGGTATATCAGTAGGAGAATGCTGAGGATGGAGCCACCAGGAAGGAGGAAAAGAGGAAGACCAAGGAGGAGGTTTATGGATGTGGTGAGGGAAGACATGCAGGTAGTTGGTGTGACAGAGGCAGATGTAGAGGACAGGAGGTTGTGGAGATGGATGATCCACTGTGTCAACCCCTAATAGGAGCAGCCAAAAGAAGAAGATGGATATATAAAATAAATAAATAAATAGAATAAATGTAAAAAAAAAAAAAAAAAAAAAAAAATAAAGAAAAAATGTAAAAAAAAAAAAAAAAAAATAGAAAAAAAGAACAATAGAACAATAAGAAACAATAAGAAACAAATAGAAATACATTTTAATGAAATAAAAAAGTTTCAAAAAAGTTTCAATTCATCCAAAATGTGTTTAGTAGGGTTGAGGTCAGAGTTTATAGCAGGAGACATTCTACTCCAACCCATGTAAAGCATATCTTCAAAATGCCTCCAAATTTGCTGTAAGAGTTTTGGGAAAAGGTCACATATGGCTGGATAAAAACAAATGGAAATCATGAAAAGACGCATCATAACAATTGCTCACTAACAATCTTGTCGAACTGAACATGTGACCTTAAATCATCTGAGAGATTATTTAAAACCCAGTTCTTTTTTAGAATTTTTTTTGTTCAATCCATTCATCAAAATGAGCTCTCCTTTGGCCTGAATGCATTTTTGAGCACAAGTATTTGCTCATCGTTTCTTCACTGGGATTCTCGTTGCTCACCTGCTGTGAGCATCTGTGGCACATTGAGCTATTGTTAATCCACACATTAACCTGGATGAACTTATAAAAGCCAGTGGCGCATTAAGAAATGCAGCTTCTGCTTTAAGTGAGATGATAGTTCTCTATAATGTGGTTTCAACACGTATGCGAGATAAAAGAATAGAACTATCATTACAGACATTTTAAATGCATGCAATACAATATATTGATGAGTGTTTTGCTTGTAAGCGGAGCAACAGAAAAGTCTAACCCTAACACAAAACCTAACCCAAAAATGTTTTGACAGGAGATTATGAGTTCCTGACAATGTCACAGCCATCATTAGAGAGCACGGCAGCAGAATTAAACATCAGAATAATCTTTTTTGGCTTAAGTCTGTCTGAGCATATACAAATTTCTGGCTTAGAGCAAACCAATATTCCACATTTAACATATAACCACTGCTTAGAAGTGCTGAAATGAACAATGCACCATACACCAAGCACAGAAATCAGTACGCATTGGCTTGTAACAGAAAGTCACAAGTAGAGGAAATTGAGGTAAAATCCAGTTCAGTATAAACTCGGGTTATTAGAGGGTGTTTAGAATGTGGCTGGCTGCCAGGAAAAGCTATTTTGGAGTTGTTTTGGATGGTGTACATACACTCATGATCTGTCAATCCCAGTACCACTAACCAACCATGTGTGTTTAGGCTCATGTATGTGGAAGAGGGCAGACAGCTCTTTATACAAATTGTGTTAATGCAGAAGATTCAGACCAAAGAAATCTGATTTATTGCACTGTGTAGCGTCTATGGGAGTTACATGATAAAAAACAAACGACATGAGCAGAAGACATCAAGGGGAAGTTCATTCCATCACTTCGGTGCCAGAACGGAAAAGAGTCTTGAAGTATACCTACCTCTTACCCTGAGAGATGGTGGGACAAGCCGAGCAGTGCTAAAAGATCTGCGGGAGCATGCTGCAGTGCGAGGTGTGGTAAGGATTTTGAAGTAAGAGTGTGCTGGTTTCAGTTTCCAGGTTCATCCATGTTGATATGTTCGCCAGACATGCTGAAAACCTTCAATCCACACACTCTCACTAGAACCTTGGGGTTCCAATTTCACCATAGCTTTTTATTCAACACTGTTTATATTTCCACTTTATAGTACTGATATGATATTAAACATTAAAATATAGTGAAGTCAAGGTTTTTAAACAATAAAAATGCTTTGCTACGTACGTGAAACAAGAGAAGGGTACAAAAATAAAATCTGTTGCTGTCTACCAATGCATACAATGAGAGTAGCAAATAAACAAAATGGGGAGAAAAATGTCAGAAGACAACTAGAACCTTCTGACAGCTTGACAGGAATGTCTCTAAATTCCTAGTCCTTGTTGTTCATTCATTTGTATGCGTAAAATACTCGTAAAATATATTTCAACAGGAAGGATGCTATTGAAGGAATATTTTTCGAATTTGTCATTGTTTGGATTGAACTCCATATACACTGATAAGGTATAATGTTATGACCACCTGCCTTATATTGTGTTGGTCAGTTCTGACCCATCGATCATTAACAGTATGAACTTCTTTAGCAGTTTGAGCTACTGAAGCTCGTCTGTTGAATCAGATTAGCCAGCCTTTGCTCCCCACGTGCATTAATGAGCCTCGGCCACCCACGACCCTGTTGCCACACTGTTCCTTCCTTGGAGCACTTTTGATAGATGCTGACCACTGCTGACCAGGAACATCCCACAAGAGCTGCGGTTTTGGTGATGCTCTGACCCAGTCGTCTAGACGTCACAATTGGGCCCTTGTCAAAATCACGCAAATCCTTACACTTGCCCATTTATTCTGCTCCTATCATATCAACTTTAAGGACAAACATTTTCATTTGCTTCCTTATAATATCTATTTCTATTTATAATCCAAAATGTGTTCAAGGTCAGGTTCAAACCTGCAGCACTCATGATCTCCTGATTACCAATATACCATATTACCAATATACCAATAGAAAGTGCATTTCTACTGAAGTACACCGAAATAAATAGTACTTGAGCACTTTACAAACTTTTGTTAGTATTAATCCTGGAGATTCTTATTACACTTGGCTGTTTTAAATATCTTATACTGAACCCATTAAACCACCAAATGTTGGTAAGATGGTCGGCACTCACTAAAATATCAAACGTTTTTTTTTTTTCACTGAATGAGATCTTCAGTAGGAGGTGAAACGGCTCCTATTTTTTATGTTCAAACGAAGCAGCACGTCAAGTTGACCTTGAATGCTTCTATGCACACAAGCTGTAGGCCGAATCCGGGGGGATGACTGATGATTCACTGATGGATAACAAACCAAAAGACGAATTGATGATGAGATCCTGACAGAAATGATTAAAAACGTGGTAATGATTTTTCTAGTCAAGGGAACGAGGTTATGAATGAGATTGGTAAATACACAGATTTGTGTAAATACTCTGACTCTATCAATTTCAGTAAATTCACATCTAAAAAAGGCTCAAATAGTTAATCTATTTTATGACTCCATGTGGGTCTGCAGGGTCCATGGTTTCATAAATCTGCTCCAGCTATCCCACTACTGAGATATTTATGTTCCCCAGAGTGACAACATTTTGGTTGCACCACTTTAATGCTGTGGTTGATGTTGGCACTGAATACTGTACTTACATTAATAATCTCCACCTAACAAGAACCATACAATCATGGTCTGTTTAATGGGGAAAAAACATGAGGCTGAAAGTAGACACTGTTTTAAATTCTTCACATGCAACCACAGGCACAATATCCAAACCTGATATGTAATTGCAATAGGGCAGGGGCAGGCCATACAATTGGTACCTGGGCATTCAGTGGGGACTTACCCGACTTAATTCACCTCTCAATACCACCACTATCACGTCACAATTATAGAAACCATCAATGTACGCAATATAACAACATGTGGCATTACAGAGAGAGAGGCATTTCACATATGGAGGGTGAATACCATTTTACTAAATCAAGAAACCCAGTTAAGACTCCAAACCTCTACACTACAACCACAACTGTGAAAGGAATAGTTGGTTTGAAAGAGGCAGAGGTAGAGGACAGAGTAGTATGGAGATGGATATCTCCTGTGGCGACCCCTAATGGGAGTAGCCTGAAGAAGAAGAAGAAGAAGAAGAGGAGAAAAAAAACCCTCTTTGTCAAATTCTTACTGTCACTACAGAAGTCAACATGCAAGAAGAAGAAGAAGAAGAAGAAGAAGAAGAAGAAGAAGAAGAAGAAGAAGAAGAAGAAGAAGAAGAAGAAGAAGAAGAAGAAGAAGAAGAAGAAGAAGAAGAAGAAGAAGAAGAAGAAGAAGAAGAAGAAGAAGAAGAAGAAGAAGAAGAAGAAGAAGAAGAAGAAGAAGAAGAAGAAGAAGAAGAAGAAGAAGAAGAAGAGGAGAAAAAAAACCCTTTTTGTCAAATTCTTACTGTCACTACAGAAGTCAACATGCTCAGTTACACCACTTACTCTTGGCCCAACATCAAATCAACAAACCTTATGTAGCATAGGATTTAAACATCGCACATTTTTTAAATGTCATTTTGCTGCATATTTGGGGGGGGGGAAAGGTGATTGGAATATTCAGATGAATTGTCTATAAATTGGCTTCAGCAGAAGAGTATTGTAGCAGTTGTCTGCACACACACTTGCAGGGAAATAACCTTATTCTTATTCGTTTTTATTTGGAATTAAACCAAAGTAAACCACTGGACAAATTCAGCAATACCTAAAGCTGTTTAGTGTTAAAGTTCAACCTGAAAAATTATAAAGTGTCCAAATTATTTATTCCAATTTTATGTTCAGATTGTTACATTATAAGTTACAGAAATATAGAGATGTTTAGGGCTAAAACTTTAAACTTAATTTTAATTTTTTTAATGAACATTTATTTGTATATGAACTATTCATTATACATATAGCCGATGTCCATAATTATACAGTTTGCTTCTGAAATAACTGTTATTGTTATTTATATAGCCAAATATAAACATCTAAACATGAGCTGTACCAAATCCTACTCCAGATATTTTTCTGAATGAAGCTCCAGAGCTGATTTTCAAAACTTTTTTTATGATTTCCTGGCGTCAGTGCACTTATAGTCCAAATGGCTATAAAAGGCCTCTCAAAGTTTGTCCAAATGAGAACCCAAGCCTGGGCCAGCTATCTTTCTCTGAGCTCTCAAAAAGAACTGGGGTTATGGTGCAATGCTTTGTGGGTGATATTAGGTGCTCTAAGACAGATGGGAAAAGGACAGTAATTGCACTACATGTGAATTATTGGCATGGACAGATTTCACTGCTGGCTACTGAAAATGGCAATAAGTAGGTGAAGCAGAGTGGCTGAAAGAAAATGGATGGAAATTGGATTTTCAATGTTTTTGGGTGTGTCTGCTTCTTTTTGCTGGATTTATTGTGTTTCATAAATCGGATAACCTGCAAAAACATTTATGGTGTACATCCTAAAAGATTTTTAAATTGAGTATTTCTTTTTGCTGCAAAGGAGACATTGTTGTAATGCTGCCTGTTTTCTTGATATAGCCTTATTCTTTGCACATTCATTACAATTTATGTGGAGAAAAAAAAATACTCAATGTACAGGAAATGAACAAATAAAAAATCCAAATTATATTCTCAAGTATGATTTGTTTCTATAACCGTGGTTCATTTTACAAGTTCATATCGATGCCCTGATATCTATTGTTTTTGTTTTTTTAAATAACAACAGCAAAGAACCGTATGCCAAAAAAAAATATTAATACTTAAGGAATAAATGTCAGTTATTTTCTAACAGTTGTGATTTAATATTTTCTGTACAAGAATGGTTTGGTATGGATAGACGATTTTACGGGTAATAGGAAGCATAGAGGGAGGAAAAGGAGATGCAACTGAATGAGCAACGATATCATAAAAAAAAAAATACACATTTCCAGTTTCTGCTATCTGCTTACATTAAATGTAAATATAAGTGGATAATAATATAGCATGTAGAATTAGAGTAACTCTTATATCAGGTATTTTGCACAGCACATTCCTTTAAAATGTTTTTTTTTTAATAACCAAATACAATTTGTATATACTACTTTTAGCATTGGACATTGTTCCAAAGCAGCTTTACAAAAAAACTTACATTTATTACACTGTAGAGTCATAAATGTGCCCCCAATGAGTGAGCCAGTGATAACAGTGGCAAGAAAAAACTCAGAGACATCATGAGGAAGAGACCTTGAGAGAAACCAGACTAATAAATGAACTTATTCTCCTCTGGGTGACACTGTATGTCCATTCATTCATCTGCTCATAGTTTTATCATTGTTGAGGTTATCTGTTGTTCACTGATGGACACTTAAATGCAAAACTGTTCATGGCAGCTGTAGTTCTAAGCCATTGTTGCAAACTGATTATATAAATTACAGTCCATCTCTACCCTCATGCTTCTTGAAGGGGACTTCTGCACAGTAACCTCATGGATCTTTAGGCTGTTCATGTGGCGCCGTCCTCAGCTGCAGTGAGTGTTTTCCATTTGAAAAGGGGCTTCATCCATCTGCAAGGTGTCAGGATGACTCAGTCAGTGGAAAAAGATCACTGCTACCTCATGAGCCTGTGTATTTGGAGAGAGAGAGAGAGAGAGATATGAGAGGAGGGAAGATGGAGAGAGAGAAACATGGACTATGGGTTTGAACCCCACGTTAGGTGCTGCACTTTTTGTGGGAGGTGGTAGCTCAGTAGTTATGTCTCTGGGATACTGATCAGAAGGTTAGGAATTCAAGCCCTGGTATCGCCAAACTGCTACTCTTGGGGTCCCTTAGCAAGGAACTTAACCCTCTTGCGCTCCAGGGACACTGTATCATGGCTGACCCCAGCTTCATAACATCGCTAGGATATGTGCAGAGGTTATTTCAATGTGCTATGAAGTACATGTAACAATTATAAAGCACCATTACATTCTTCGTATTGTTACAAGATAGTCAATTCTATAACATTTTCCATTTACCTACTTGTGTATTTTACTATGTTACAACTAATTATTTTTTGCTTACTGGCTATCGATTATCTTTATTTTATGTCACAGAATTTTTTTATTTCTTCCTCTCATAACTACCATCATTCTCAAGAGTTTCAATGTAGTTACGGCGGTCGTTCATAATTCAGAATTTATACGCTCATGAGTAATCAGCCCAAAGACTAATAACATGCTCAGGGAAAGTATGCTGAAATTGCAAGCGTATTCATACAGAGTGGCTGATGTACAAGCAGCGTTCAGGTCAAACCGGGACTTTTAATTGTACAGGTATAAAAATAGATGCTAGTGTGGTGATAATACACACAGTAGTAAGTGGCTAGTGTGTGTAATATTACTGATAGGTGGTGCACATGTCACAGGACAGTCCAGAGACCTGGACTCAAGATGGCAGACAACAGTGTGAGTACGTGTGAAGTTTCTTGTGAATGAAAGCTTAAAACCTGTGGATTGCTACAGAACACTTTAAACACGTTACGGTTATGAGGTGCTCGGCCGCGGTAAAACATATGAATGGTGTAAATGTTTCAAAGATGGCCGTACGTCTTGTCTTTGACGATCCCGGTCAGGGTGGTTCCCTGGCCACAGCGGTCACTCCTGTGAACATTCAGCGCACGAATGCCTGATCCTGGATAATCAAAGCAGGCTGTCCAAGGACGGTTTGGTGTACTGAAGAATGCCGAATCTTATCTTTCCAGGTGTTTACTAAAATGTTCAGAAAAGTGTATAACAGCAGGGGAGTATGTGGGAGTATGTGGAACGATAAATGTAGTTTCAGCTCCTTGAAATTGGTTCTTTTATTTTATAAACTCAAAAGTCCAGATTTGACTTGAACACCTTTCGGATAAATGCACCTATAATTATACTTTTACACCTATAGACATGAGGTCTAAGGAAAAATCCATCTTGCCGGCCCCTATAACAGAGCTCATATAGCTTCTCTGAAAGCCTCACTCTGACTGTTGTAGCTCATACAAGCCATTTCAGCCCTTTTAATAAAGATGTACGTCTATAAGGCCACATGGCTCTGCCGCACAATACGCATCGTGATGAATGGCCGCACTTATTCCTTCTGAAACAGGCCGCGGCTTATGATGAAATTGCCCCGCTGATGGATGGCTGCCACGCCTGCCGCAATATTGGGGCTGTTAATACAAACTCGGAGTGTGTAATTTAAGACATCGGAGGATTGCCATGTGTCACGGTGCGTCACGGTGTGGGCGGGTATTCACCCTGAGGGATTGTGCATTACTGAACAGAGATGCGATACCAAGGACGTGTGTTGCTGACTGAAAAAGTAACCCGTCACCCACATAGAATTAAAGAAAGGACAAGATACCACGGGCTGATTTTTCCAGCCTTAAACACACTTGGTGAAAACACAGACTTTAAAGCAGGAACGACCGAAATAGGCCGAGTTATATCATCATCAGGGGCTGATTTGCATTTCAAATGCTGATTGTTATGCAGAGAAGGCGTCGTGTTTTCTTTTCTCACCACACCCCAACCCCCCTTTACACTGTTCATGCTGATTTCAAGGTGAAGCGTGTCTGAAGGGGGCACCACAGGAAAATAAACTGCCACGTTGGCAGTGCAGCTGAGCAGGGATCAGGGGCGAACCTTTGAATAATACATGAGGGACACGCTACGGTACACCCTGCTATATAAATTTCAATCTTACAGATGTTTTGTCCAATCATGTCATACGTCCACATTAGGTGTTGTCAATTACTGCAAACTCGCAATGCCTTAATACAAGAGGGAAAAAAAAACACAGGAAGGGTTTTTTTTTTCTGAGGTGACTTTGGGCCCAAAATCACCTCAGAACAACCCCTTTATGTGTTATGCTGGAGGTCATTCGGGTGCAAGAGGGGCACCGATCGACTTTAAAGCATAATTATGATGACATTTCCTGAAGGAGTCTTCATGATGTTATATCCTGAGGAAACCCTACAAATAGAACTGTGTTAATGCTGGAAATATACTCTGAATGTGAAACCCCTCGCAATGGAGAAAACCAGGAAATTGGTACGAAAGAAAAACTTTTTTACTGTGTGCTTTTAACATGTTTTGTGTCAAATAACATCCAGACTTACAGTTAACAGTTATGTCATTCATTCAACTGAGCAGCTACATGGTTAAGGGCCTTGCTCAGGGGCCCAGAAGTAGCAGCTTGGTGTGGCTGGGATTAGAACTCCTCGCCTTTGGATCCAAAGTCCAATGCCTTAAACACTAAGATACCACCTCCCAACATAGGTTTATACCCTAGTATTGCCAAGCTACCACTCTTTGGCCCTTGAGCAAGGCCCTTAATCCTCTGTACTACAGGGGTGCTGTATCATGACGGACCCCAGCTTTCTAACATCACTGGGATTGGTGATGAAAGAATTTCACTATACTTTAATGTATATGTAAAGTAAAAAGCACCTTTAAATCTCAGTATCTGTATATGGATTTAGTCAAGTAAAGTCAAGTTTATTTCTATAGCGCTTTTAACAACAGACATTGTCTCAAAACAGCTTTACAGAAATCAACAGTCAAGATAAACGGGTGTATTTATCACTGATGAGCAGTCGTGATGACTGTGGGAGGAAAAACTCCCTTAGATGTAATGAGGAAGAAACCTTGAGAGGAACCAGAATCAAAAGGGGAACCCATCCTCATTTGGGTGACATCAAGAGTTTGATCATGAATCTTTCAACAATACAGAACACTGGAGAGTGAGAACTAACATGAGCACTGGAGTATAAGATCATAAGTAATGATCTTTCTACAGTCTTAGAAAGATTTAGGTATGAAGTGGGTGTGGCCTAAACAAGAAGGATTTTTTTCTTTAATTCTTAATTTTTTTTTAACTAGACAAAGTCAATGTAATTCCTCTAGCTCATGTGTTATTGTTCATACCTGAATATAATAATACAAAAACAACAACAACAACAAAACGGATTAATTTCCAAAATAAAAACAAGCTAGTCGCTAATTTAAAAACTATCATTATTATTACGGATGTATAAAGGAACGTTGCTCATGTTCATGTTAATACCATTGTTTATACAGTGGCTTCATGAAAGTAGAAAAACATTTTGACCACAGGATTCTAGACCTGATAAACACCAGATGTTTTGTGAGCCTTATGGAAACTTTCTGAATAGGAAAAAATCCTTCTATTTATTCTCTGTTCCAAATGATGTTTTCAAAATGTAGTTACTTACAGAAATTTCAAGCAACCTTTAATGCAGATGTCAGATTGGATATTTGTCTTTCTATAGATATTTTGGTTTTAGTTTAATAAGTCTTTAAGGAGAGCTCTTTTAGGATCATTTTATTTTATTTTTCATACACCCATTTACACTGGCTTCACTCATTCCCTATGTGATATCCTCGATGAACTATTGAAGTGAAATCAATCACGACTGAAAGCAATTTCCGATCCCATTTTCCATGTATGTGGCCAAAATGTCATTAGTGTTTGATTTGGCCACAATAAAGCCAGTAGTCTGGGAAAATAATGTCAATACCATGACATGAGGCACAATAGAGATCATGCATCCTTTGTGTTTCTAGACATCTGTTGTTGTTGTTGTGGGGTTTTTTCATCTATTATTTCACAATTTGGAAATGGATCTGGCTCTCACTTTAAGATTCTGTTCACTCAGAAATGAGCTCCTCCTCCTCCACCTCCAGCTTTATACAGATTTGATTGATGACTAGACCTGCATTGTTAAATTTTTTAATTTTTATTTTTTTTACAAACCAATCCATGAGACAAGCATGGTTTCAACTATTCTTTTGGGAAAAAGTCTAAATAAAATGTATGTAAAAAAAAAAAAAAAAAAAAAAAAAATTTGAAAAATTCAGTCCTGAACCCCATATTGTTCATCAGGTGTCTCTACCTGGCTTCCACCGCACCTCACATCCTGAGGTGAGTTAGTGTGATAATGCTGCGAATGTCCCTCTGTGTTGGTATGCAAGCCCTAATGTATCCCATCTGGTCTGCCAATTCTCCCATAAGCAGCCACCTGTAATGACTGACTGCTCAAGGTCAACAGCTCAAAACCGTAGCCATTAATCATGGTGCAAAGACAAGCCAGCATGCTTCCCCTTTTTTTCCTGATTTCGCTTGCTCAATCTTGATGTCATGTACTTCATGTCCTCCACTTTCCATCCTCAGACCCCCCAGCTGTTCTATCTAATGGTCTGTCTCAGAAGGTTGTGAGTTCACATCCAAGCACTGCCCAAGACTTTAGACAACGTCCTTCGTGTATTTGGAAAAAAAGCATCAGCTGAACAACTCCATACAAATGATCAGCACATCCCAAAGCCCTCCACACAGTTAAGGGTCCTGACATCTGAAAATCTTTCCCATAATTCAACCATTGACAATTAAATGCTTACAAGCGCTATTATCCATTTATATAAATTAGGAATGCACATCTCCATAACTGAGGCCAATGCGATTCACCCTATTATGATGCAGTGCGATTTGGAAAAAAATCAATAAAAAAAAATGAATGCTATGCAGTTTAATAACTGCATAGCATTCAGTTTAATAAATTAAAAAAAGTTTAATAAATTAAAAAAAGTTTTTAACGAGTGTATCTTTACTTTTACTCACGTACATAATTTGTGTACTTCGTGCATCAACTTCTAATGCATGGTCTTTTTTTTTTTTTTTTAACAAAGGCCTTTGTACTGCAAATAAGGAAAAAATAAATAAATAAATAAAACCAGATGTTCTTTTCCTGTTCTGTCCGCAGGATATTACCTCAGCCATATTACTCTGTATTATATGTGAGACTTGGGACACGCCTCAGTCTCTGTAGTGTTGTGATACGTCATCTTCACGTAGCAGCAGCGGTGCTGAGAGAACGCGCTCAAGAAAGCGTTTAGTGAGGAGAAATTAATCTACATATCAAATATTGGTCACAAATTATAGTCACTTTCTTAAATTTTACTCAAGTAAAATTTTAAAGGGAGGAGTTTTACTTTTACTATTTTAACGAGTGTATCTTTACTTTTACTCACGTACATAATTTGTGTACTTCGTGCATCACTCTGTATGTGTGTGTGTGTGTGTGTGTGTATATATATATATTTTGAGGGGATTTATAGGACTGTGGTGAGAACTGCGATGTTGTACAGTTTAGAGACAGTGGCATTGAGTAAAAGACAGGAGGTGGAGCTGAAGGTAGCAAAGCTGAAGATGTTGAGGTTTTTGTTGGGAGTGACGACGATGGACAGGATTAGAAATAAGTTTATTAGAGGGACAGCGGGACGTTTTGGAGACACGGTGAGGGCGGTGAGATTGAGATGTTTGGACATGTGCAGAGGAGGGACATGAGCTATATCGGTAGGAGAATGCTGAGGATGGAGCCACCAGGAAGGAGGAAAAGAGGAAGACCAAGGAGGAGGTTTATGGATGTGGTGAAGGAAAACTTGCAGGTGGTTGGTGTGAAAGAGGCAGATGTAGAGGACAGAGGGGTATGGAGACGGATGATCCACTGTGGCGACCCCTAATGGGAGCAGCCGCAAGAAGAAGAAGAATATATATATATAATTATTTATATTTATTTGGTGCAAATGCTATTTATAACTTGCGCCACAGGCGTTACCAACATTAGTATCTCTTAAAATTGCAACAGTGACTGAAATAATAATAAATTAAAAAATCAATAACTGACAGCAGATAATAGCCACCACATTGTAATCATGCAGCTCCCTGTAACACTGTCCTCGATAATAGATAGAGAGCAAGGAAAGCAGAAAATCCAATATTTATCCAAATAGGAAGATGGGAATGACGTGAGATTACTTATGGAGAACATGGGATATAAATTGAAACATTCTTCTCTATGCTATGGGTAAAGCGTATTATAACCAGATGGTTGATATGATTAACGATTCTAATACGCTGTGATTGTCACCATTCAAGGGTGTTTTCCTGCTTTTAAATCAGTGGTCCTGGGATTGTCTCTGGCTCAATAAACAATCAATAAATAAGGTAGTGTAGACCTACATATTTATTTTTTCTATTCAAAGTCTCCTAATGGATTGCAAACCCCTATCTACCACAGTGGAGCCTAAACTGAGCAGGTCAAGAGTTCAGCTATGACTTTGTCTTGCTGTGGTATAATAAAAGAAGACAAATTTAAGATTTGCAAGATAAATGGAACAACTTGAGGTCTTCCAAGACCAGATCTGGTGAGCTGGTGATTTCTCCAGTTTTGGAGTCGTTGCATTATCTCCCATTATGCTGACCTATAAGACCCTACATGGTATAGCAGCACCTCATTACTTGTCACAACTTTCTACATTCCAAGGCATGATCTCCGCTCGTCGGATTCTGGTCTTTTATTTGTTCCTTCTTCCAGTTCACATTTGATGGGTGATCGGGCTTTTTCTTGGAGTGCATCAAAACTTTGGAATTCTCTCCCCATTGAGATTAAACAGGCTGAATCTTTTAGTGTTTTCAAATCTGCACTTAAAACTCACTATTCAGGATAGTTTTCAGGTGATTGTATTCTTCTTTGTAATGTATCTGTTTGTTTTGTTATTATACCCTATTTTTATTCTTGCAAAGCGCTTTGAGGTGTAGTTTTTAAAGGCATTATATAATAGTATAAAGGCATTATCAATGTTGCGAACAGTGCAGTGAAAAGCACCCGAATAAAGGTGACTTCCCAAAAGTCACCCTTGATTGAAAAGAATGCAACACACAAATCCAAAAGTTAGTTAATATATGATATTTACATCTACAGCAATTTAATATTTTGTGCTGTATGTAGTCCTGAGTTAGGTCAGTGTAGCAGTAGCTATTTGTGTTTTGTTTCTTGTGGTTTTATATGGTTTAAAGTAGCATTATGGTCCTGGAGTAACGCTTTGGGGTTTCACTGTACTGTACCAGCTATATAAAGTTGAAATGACAATAAAAGCCTATTGACTTGACCCACAGATCCGACATCTGAGTCTAAACAATTCCCTGCAATGGAAGAAAAGGCTAACTATCAGAAACCATGTTTTTTCTAATAGCTTTCAACATTTTGGGTTAATCCCAATTCCAAAAAGTGTTGGGACACTGTGTAAATGTGAATACAACCAGAATGAAATTATTTGCAAATCCATATTTTATTCACAATAGAACGTAGAAGACATATCAAACGTTTTAGCTGAGGAAAGTTCCCTTTAAAAAAAGAGGTCAATTTCAATTTAATGGCAGCAACATTCTCAGTGGGCCAAAGCTCGTTTAAAATGAACTGTCAAAGTAAAGAAGTGGATGGTGGCATTTCCAGATCATGTTCACGCATGCCTTCTTCTTTGCATGATAGAGATTTAACCTGCATTTGTAGAGACACGACAAACTGTGTTCAGCATTATTGACCCCATGCAGTGATTTACTTTACAGAATCATGAGTGTGTAAATGCAGTGCTGCCTGAAAGCCTGAAGATCACAAGCATCCAATATCGATTTTTCTCCCTTGTCTCTGAGGAAGAGATTTCCCCAGATTTTTTTTTAAGCTTTTATATGAGAATATGTACTGTATATGAGATATTTGGCTGCTTTGCAATTTAATATTAAACGTTTCTTTTAAAATTGTTAAAGATCACAAGCATCCAATATCGATTTTTCTCCCTTGTCTCTGAGGAAGAGATTTCCCCAGATTTTTTTTAAGCTTTTATATGAGAATATGTACTGTATATGAGATATTTGGCTGCTTTGCAATTTAATATTAAACGTTCCTTTTAAAATTGTTACACAATTTGTAAATACTTTTCCACACGTACGACTTTTGTTGCCTCCGTCCCATGTTTTTTGAGACCATCTGCAACCATCAAATTCAAAATTACCTAGTTTTTTGTTTGTAAATGGTACATTTCCTCATTTTAAACATTTGATATGTTTTCTATGTTCTAATGTGAATAAAATATACATTTTATGAGATTTGCTTATCATTGCATTCTGCTTTTATTGACATTTTACACAGTGTCCCAACTTTTTTCTAATTGGGGTTGTATGAATGTGAATCAACATTATGTATCCCCAGAAGCCACGCCTCCTTTAACTACCTGGAATTACTGACCTGATTAGTGTCTAGTGTCTTTTTTTTGTCAAGTCAGACCATCTGTTAGTAGAAATTATAATCCTCGTGACATACTGTGTCATCATACTTTTTAATTTAAGACACGGTGCATCACAAATAGCGAGCTCTAAATCTGGACGATGGCAGCGGCCTTTAGTCCAATAAGAACGAGTAGGAAAAATGACCCTTCCGGTGTGGGACCGCCAGGCTGCTTATTGAGAGAAAATAGAATGTGTCTGGACACATAAAGAGTCCTGCGAGTGAAAATGGGATTTGTCAGTGTTGCGGGAATAGACATATTCATCATCACTAGCTGAACTGTCGTCACGGCCTCGTTAGCAATCCGATGCGCTTGTTAGTATTTAAATACAAACAGATCTGTGTTAGTTAGAAGGTGATTTCACCAGAACGCCATCCAAGATTATAAACAGTACTTTACATTTTATCTGGTTAAATAACCAACTTCATCAAGCCTATTGATAAATTTAATAATTTATTATTATTAAGATTAATTGTTAATATTAATTACAGAATTATTGCCACCAATCGCCATTTTTATTTTTTTACTCAACAAACAGTAGTTAAAAATTCATAAACACACAATACAGACAAAAGTATTTGGACACTGGATTTTTTCATCCATACAGTATGTTCTTCTTCCCCAAACTGTTACCACAAAGCTGAAGGCTCACAATTGTATATTATGCCTTTGGATGTGATAGAATTTCATTTTTACTTCACTTGTACTAGGAGACCCAAACCTGTTCCAGCCTGACACTGCAGCTGTGCACAAAGCCAGCTCCAAGAAGATACACTTTACATGGGTTGGAGTGGAAGATATCCTGCTATAGAGCTCTGACCTCAACCCGATTGAACACCTTTGGGATAAATGTGAACTTTGACTACATCCCAGGCCTCCTCCCCTCACCTACATCAGAACCTGACTTTACTGACACCCAAAAATCTCCACAAAAACACTCCAAAATATGGTGGTACATCATATCGGAAGAGTGGAGGTTATTATAAGAGGAATTGAGGACTACATGGAGAATGCAATGTTTAAAAAGCACATACCAATCTTTTGGTCAGGTGTCTACAAACTTGACTTTGAAATGTAGTGCAGTTCAAGTAAAAGGCTCCCCAAATAGAAATACTTCAGTTAAGTACAGATACACAAAAAAGCTACTGAAGCTACTCAAGTACAGTAACAGCGCTTTTCACAACAGACATTGTCTCAAAGCAGCTTTACAGAGCTCAACAGTTAAGGTGAATGGTATGCATTTATCCCTGATGAGCAGCCGTGGCGACTGTGGCAAGTAAAAACTCCCTTATATGTAATGAGGAAGAAACCTTGAGAGGAACCAGACTCAAAAGGGGAACCCATCCTCATTTGAGTGACATAAAGAGTGTGATTATAGTCTTTAAAAAGTACACAACAATGGAGAGTGAGAACTAACATGAGCACTGGAGTATAAGATTATGAGTGATGTTCTTTCTACAGTCTTCTACAGTCTTTGTGGTTATACCACTAGGAGCTACTGAGCAACTCATAAAATAGCTCAACATTTGTGATCATCACAGATTCAATACCAGCTTCTCCATGCCAGAGCCTTTCAACACTCAAGGAGGTCCAGTGTCCAAACTCCACACATGTAGTGGAATCCAATTGGCACTGGCACGTCTCTAGATGGTTCGGGATGTTTGTGAGTTCAGCATCTACTTCTTTGAAGGTCCATAATCTTCATGAGGTGGGATGTGATTGGAGCTGGCCAAACCTCAGGATGCCTGGGGATGGGGAGAGAAAGAGAAGAAGTGGAGAGAAATTAGCATAACTGCTGTTCATGATTTTAACAGCACAAGTTGATTATGTGCATTTGATCAGATGTTCTGGAGCACAAGTTTATGATGTGTGATGTGTGTTATGTGTAGGCTTTGCTAAAAATATACGTTTTTAATCTGCGTTCTGCAAAAACATAAAAAAAATAAATTTTACATAGATCTGTAACCTACAATTCTTTTGAGTGATTATTAATCAGTAAATAGACCAAAAATAATTAAGGTTTGGAAATGTAATGAAGGTTACATATCTTGTGTTTTGGAGACAAGGTGAGGAAGGTGAGAATGAGATGGTTTGGACATGTGCAGAGGTGGGACATGGGGTATATCTGTAGGAGAATGCTGAGGATGGAGCCACCAGAAAGGAGGAAACGAGGAAGTCCAAGGAGGAGGTTTATGGATGTGATGAGGGAAGACATGCAGGTAGTTGGTTTGAAAGAGGCAGATGTAGAGGACAGGGGGTATGGAGACGGATGATCTGCTGTGGCGACCCCTAATGGGAGAAGCTCTAAAGAAGAAGAAGAAGATCTTGTGTTTAAACAAACAGACAAACAAAAGAATGAACATATCACTTGATGGATGGACTTTTCTCTTAAACCAATTTCTTATCTTTGAGACGAAAAATGGACAAATGTAAATGAAAAGCCCACCCTGCACACTATAAACTGAAAGTGTAAACAGACTTTAAGTGATTTTGTTCCATTCCTTGTACCGCTGGCTTTAAGAAACACGGCCTGGCTGACCTTTTTTGTGCGACCGGTTCTCTGGCTGCCGGCGTCATAAAGATTTGTAAAAAAAAAAAAAGCCCAGTGAAATTAAGTCCTTGAATCCTCATTCATATCCACTCATGCTCGCAGTACTTTCTCGGTGGATAATTGAAATGTCTTCTAACCAAAAAGAAATGGACGCGGCCCACTACACGGCTTTTATTGAGTGGCTGAATGGACTTTTGTCCGCTTGTGATACCTGTGTATTTTCTCGATGATGATACACGGGCCTATTCGACTGAAAATGAATCCCATTTAAATGATTAAAATGTCGTACTGTTACATAGGATTTTCTTTTGGTACTCGAAACAATAAAAGCATCGAGCGAACGACCTGAGAGAGAAAAATCTGAGACTTGATCCAAACTGTAATTATGAAGTCACAGCGAGCTCTATTTAATCTGCATACTTAAAAAAAAAAAAAGATTTGAGGAAATTCTGTTTAAATACGCAGTTCTCGTGTACTACGTATTTGAAGCATGTGGATTGAAATGTATTATTGTCCAACGAATACGTTGCCTTTTTCCAAGTCCTCATTTAAGTAATTTGTTTCGGCAGGATTGAGAACGAAAACCGTCGCCTCCAGAGTATTCATACATCAATTGTTAGTTAATTAGAATTTAATTAGATCTAATTTGCAGGCTGTTTATAGGAAATGGATAACAAAGAAACAAAGAACTGTTTTATAAATGGATGAGGAAATGCAGCCAACAGGAAACTCTGATATCCATCATGGATTCTGGGTTTTTACTAAGTGTAAGTGCTGAGTAAGATTTGGCCTTGATCACACAACCATCATGAGACTCAGACACAAGATTTCTTGTTGTTGTGGCATGAAAGGTCAGATTTCAAGCAACAGAAGGAAGACAAACACAGCTAGGGTGGATGGGTGCTGGAGTGGAGGGATAAATTAAATGTTGCATGAATCGTATGGAACTCCGTAGTTAAGATGTTGAATTTCTGATCAGAAGGTTGAGTTAAAATCCCAGCATGGCCATTTTGTTACTGCTGGGCCCTTGAGCAAGGCCCTTAAGCCCTCAACTGCTCAACTGTAGGTCGCTCTGGATAAGGAAGTTTGCAAATACTGTACATGTATGAAGAGTGTATGCTGACAAACTGACAAAATTAATGAATGTATTGATGGATGTTTGATTAATCAATACATGGAAAAAAGGGTTACATGTTATGGCAGTTTTGCATAATGATTACAGATTAAGGGTCACTGAACAACAAGAATGAATACTGGTAATGGATGACTGGGCAGTTGTTTAGATAGATGTGTGATTGGGTGAAAGGTATAGATGGGTGGACTGGTGAATAGATAAGTCAATGTGGCACTAAAAGAGTGAATACATAAAAGCAGGGTCAAGACAGTCAACAGGGAAATGCATGACTGGATGATTTGGATTTAGATATTGGTAGACAAATGGCACTAGGATCAGATTTAAAAGAAGAACTGAGGCAACGGAGTTGGTTGGTACTAAAAGAAAAAGAAGTGAAAGAATTGAATTAGAGTTGTATGATAAATGGGGAGGTTGATGGGTTTAAGTGGTGCTAAAGGTGGCCTGCTTTAGGGTCAGATATGAAAGGGAATAATTGTGACAGGTGATAGAGGGGTGGATGGATAAATGGCTGGATGAATGGATAGATGGGTGGACTATGAGAGGATGAGTGGATGGATGAGCTGATTTGGCACTACAAGCTTGGCTTTATGGTCAGATATAAAAGAGAATAATTTTGATATGGGATGGATGGATGGATGGATGGACTATGAGAGGATGAGTGGATGGATGAGCTGATGTGGTACTGCAAGCTTGGCTTTATGGTCAGATATAAAAGAGAATAATTGTGACAGTGGAAAGATGGATGGATGGATGGATGGATGGATGGATGGATGAACTGATGTGGTGCTAAAAGCACAGCTTTAGGGTCAGAAATAAAACAAAATAATTGTGAC
This sequence comes from Silurus asotus, assembly GCA_024362625.1. Taxonomy (NCBI): domain Eukaryota; kingdom Metazoa; phylum Chordata; class Actinopteri; order Siluriformes; family Siluridae; genus Silurus; species Silurus asotus. Next base: position 2,026,683 of record MU551540.1, on the reverse strand, counting down.
AGGGGAAAAATGGATGGATGGATGGATGGATGGATGGATGGATGGATAAACTGATGTGGTACTGAAAGCACAGCTTTAGATATATAAGAGAACAACTAAGTCAGTTGATGGATGATTGGATAGTTGATTGGATGAATGGGAAGTAGATGGATGAGTTGTAGCATGACAAAAGAGCAAAATTTAAGATGAATGGATGAGTTGAAAAAAAACATCTGATTTAGGAACAGATTTGAAGGAGAATCGAGGCAGGTGATGGATGAAATGATGGATTGGAGAGGGATAGTTAGATGGATGGGATGAGTGGTTTGTATAATGCATATTGGGCAACAATCCTCAGGCCTTGTTGATCAAGGTTGGAGAAGTGAAGAGTGACAGCAGAAAGAGAGGTTGTGTCCCAAAAAATGGCCTCAAGTGTACAACCTCAGCTGGTCATCCTGTCACAGCTGTAGCAGGGCAAAAGCAATCACTCCGTGCATATCAACGATTGCTAATCAGATGTGACTAACGAATGGCCGAGAGTGGAAGCTGTTGCAAAAACAGCCGTGCATATTTGCTCGTGGATTATTGTCTAGATTGGCGCTTGAATGCTATAAATACCTGCTGTCTTTCTGCACACAGATTTGTGCGAGCAATGAGAACTCGCTTATATAAATAATGAGCTTTATTTCTGCTTGTATTGTCGACCATCTGTGCTGCACGGTTTTGCTAGATGGAGTCGTTGCATTTTTTTAGCTACACACTAAACTAAAAGCTCGTTTGTGTGCAGGACAAACACCTACATGCGCACGTCACTCAAATCAGACTCGTGAAGGAATGTCAGGTCATTAATATGGAGTTACCATAATGGCTCATTTATAGGGCTAATCATTTGTAGGGTGGATCAATTCTAATTGTGAAGCCATCGCTATCGATCCCGATTGAGCGTAATGATCTCATTTGCCCAGAAACGGCATTCAAAGCAGCAGCTGGCTTGACCTATAAGTACATTCATTAGCATTGATTCAGCTTTCTCATTCAGGACAGTCAGGATTAGCCTCTTTTACTTTCACTTACCCGGTTACAACATGAACATAAAAGTGTTTGATAAATCTGATGGATGGATGAGTGTATGGATGAAATTTTGTGGCACTACAAGCTTAGGTTTAAGTTCAGACATAAACAGAATAATTGTGACAGGTTAAAGAGGGAGGATGGATGGATAAATGGAAAGTTGGATGAGTGGGTGTGGCACTACAAGCTTAGCTTTAAGTTTAGACATAAAAGAGAATAAGTGGATGGATAGATGGCGAGGGGATGAGTGGATGGTTGAATGGCAGGGGGATAAGTGAATGGTTGGATAGCTAGAGGATGAGTGGAAGGTTGGATGGCAAGGGGATGAGAGGATGGATCAGCTGATGTGGCACTACACGCTGGTCTTTATGGTCAGACAAAAAAAAAAAATTGTGACAGGTGGATGGATGGATGGATGGATGGATGGATGGCGAGGGGATGAGTGGATGGTTGGATGGTGAGGGGATGAGTGGATTGATAGATGGCAAGGGGATAAGTGGATGGTTGGATGGTGAGGGGATGAGTGGATGGTGAGGGGATGAGTGGATTGATAGATGGCAAGGGGATGAGTGGATGGTTGGATGGTGAGGGGATGAGTGGATGGTGAGGGGATTAGTTGATGGATGAGCTGATGTGGCACTACAAGCTTGTCTTTATGGTCAGACATAAAAGAAAATAATTGTTACAGGTGATGATGGATGGATGGATGGATGGATGGATGGATGGATGGATGGCTGGATGGATGGAACATCTGAAAAGAAAAGCAACAACTGGCTTGACCTTTGTATACACTAATCAGCATTGAATTAGCCTCTTTACTTTCACACACCTTTATATGACTCAAACATCATCTAAAAGTGTTCGATAAACCTAAACACATTTCTGATGCTATAAATCGAATTAGGTTGAAAATAAGTGTCAGTGAAGGAGGCTGCATGAGAGGCTTCATTCCTCCGTCACATCTCTCTCTCTCTCTCTCTCTCTCTCTCTCTCTCTCTTTCTCAATTGATCTTCTAATGGAATCTCTTCCAGAGTGATAACTCCATATTTACCATGATTGCACAAATATCGAGGTGATGGACTTGAAATGATATTTACACATTTTCCTCTGGAAAATTTCACAATGCAAGTGTCTTTTTTTTCCCTCAAAGTATCTACTATATATGTGCATTGGTGCTTTTAATGTGTAAAAATACATTCAGCAGGCACATTAATAGGAACACCTGCACTCTCTTGCGTATTCATCTGCATTGTATAATGAGAAAATTTCTTTATACTTGTCACATAAGGATGATAAAATGGGGTCAAAGTGCAGGGTCAGCTATGATACAGGGCCCCTAGATCATTAAGGGTCAGCAATCCAGTGCCTTAACCACTGAGCTTCTAGCTTACTATTGAATAGATTCTTTGAAGCTGACAGTGGGACTATAGTAACTAAAATAATCACTCTTTACAACTGTGGTGATCAGAAAAGCATTACAAAATGTCAAACCTTAATGTGCTCCAAGAGCAAAAGAGCACCCCAGGTTCCTGACCACCAAGAGGAATCCGATGCTACACTGGGAAAACAGGATGTCTTTATATTCCTTTCACTTAAACTAGAAGACTCAAACCTGTTCCAGCATGATGATGCACGAACCCAGCTCCGTGAAGATATGCTTTACATGGGTTTCTCCTACCCTATTGCACATGATGAGTGTAAACGTTTACTGTACCCCAGGCCTCCTCACATCACCTACATCAGTAAAACTTTCTTTCTTTTCATTAGGGGTCGCCACAGCGGATCATCCGTATTTGTGATCCGCATGTTCGATTTGGCACGTTTTTACGCTGGATGCACTTCCTAACGCACCCCTCCCCATTTATCCGGGCTTGGGACCGGCACTAAGAGTGCACTGGCTTGTGCAACCCTAATGGCTGGGTTACCTCACATACATCAGTACCTGACTTTATGAACACCCTTGCGGTTGAATGAGCACAAATCTCCACAAGTACAATCCAATATCTAGTGGAACATCTTCCTAGAAGAGTGGTGCTTCAGAGGAAATGGGAACTAATGTATGTTTAAAAAGCAGAAATCAATATTATAATCAGGTGTCCAACAAATGGCGTATGTTTTGTATCAAGGATTAGTTTTAATTTGTTCATTTTTATAGAAATGTATTGGAATCATGACTGATAATTATTATTATCATTATTTGTTCTTTCACCAAAGAACAAATCATTTCTATTTAAAATAATTAAATGCACTTCAAATGTAACCATAAAATCCTGAGAAATCAGACACTAACAGTAATATATGGATCATTAGAGTTGGGATGTGAGGTTTGCAGAAGAAATCACTTAGTGTTCTTAATGAACCATGAGAAGGAAATATTTGTGTGAGATTTCCAGGTCAACGCTGTATTAATTTTGGGGAAGACAAAGCTAACAACAAATGATAAAGGACTCTTTTCGAGCACTGATTAGTCACCTAGAAATTCATGACCTCTACATAATAAACACAAGTGCCAGAGGGCTTTCTCTTATTTTCAGCATTTTGAACGTATTTACCCTATTCTTATGGAGTCTTGATGATTCCACATTTACAAGGTTAAGGCTTATTAGGATTGGCATCACCTCGGGTGGAGCGATCGAATCGGCTACACACATCGTGAACGCAGCAGAAAGAGAAATAGTCCATCACTTCATATCTCAAGAGCGAATCCCACACTTTTCCATTCCGGCCCAGGAACTCTGATGAGAGGAATAAAAGCTGGTGTACGACAGGTCCGAGGAGTCCTCCGTGTCCTCTGAGCAGATGAAGAAAGCTTAGAAAGCTTTCAGCCGAAGGGGGACAATGTCATAACATAAATAAAAAAGAAATAAATCACTTTTCTGGAACATCTCATAAAAAGATCATGATGCTGCATGAATAGATGGTCCCCCTTTTGCTGCCAAAACAGTCCTGACCTCGAGCATTAACAGCATGAACTTCTTTAGCAGTGTGAGCTACAGGAGCTTATCTGTTCCCCCACCCCATCTGCCCACGACCCTGTCGCCGGTTCACCACTGTTTCTTCCTTGGACCACCTTTAATAGATCACTGACCACTGCAGAGGAGGAATATCCCACAAGAGCTGCATACACACATATATACAGTATTTCACAAAAGTGAGGACACCCCTCACATTTCAGCAGTGATTTTAATATCTCCTCAAGGGACAATACTATAGAAACTCTATACTATAGAAATATTTTAGTGTAGTCAATGTGCAGATTGTGTAGCAGTACAGATTTACTGCCCTCTAAATAAATAACGCAACGTACAGCCATTATTGTCTAAATAACTGGCAACAAAAGTGTGTACAACCTAAGTGATAACAACTGTACATCATGTAACCATGCAAAGCCACACGTCCTATTCATCATGTTCATGTTTTAATTTGTGTATCTTGTATTAGAGCAGTTAAAATGTGGTGCTTTGAGGACAATTCTCTCAGATTGAACACTGGATGTTCAACATGGCACCTCATAATAAAGACTTTCTCAGGATCTGAAAATTAGAGTTACAGTACAGTGATCAGGGTCATACAGAGGTTTTCCAAGACGAGTTCCACTCGGAACAGGACTCGCAAGGGTCCATTATAGAAGTGCATCAGTGCTGAAGCGTCAAAAAACACACGAATGCTGCATTGCTGTAGAGGTTGCAAAAGCGGAAGGTCGACTTGTCAGTGCTCAGACCACACAGCGTACACTGCAACATTACGGTTTCTGAAGCTTCTCACAAGAAAACCTGCAAACAATTTGCTGAAGATGACCCGAGTATGAATTAGTGGAACCATGTCCTGTGGTCTGATGAGATAAACTTGTTTAGCTCAGATGGTGTCCAGTGGGTGTGCTGACACCCTGGTGGGGAGAACCAAGAAAACTGTGTCTTGCCTACAGTCAAGCATGGTGGTGGTAACATCATGAAAACTGCCTTGCTGATGGTGAAGCAGCATGTGTCTAACATTAAGCAGATCAATGGAGGAGTGGACGAGGATCCCAGCAACAATCTGTGCAACTCTGGTGAATCCCATACCCAGGAGGATTAAAGCAGTGCGAGATAACAGTGGTGCACACACAAAATCACATTGGACAGTTTTGACATGTTCATTTAAGGCAGGGGTCACCATCCTTTTTAAAACTGAGAGCTACTTCTTGGGTACTGATTAATGTGAAGGGCTAACGGTTTGATACACACAGTTTTCAGTTTGATCTGAAATAACAAATTTGCTCAATTTACCTTTTATTATTATGTTATTATTAATAATTAATGATATTCATCTATGTGAAGACACTGATCATGTTAATGATTTAACAAAGTAGGAAACAGCTATTTTCAGAAAAGGCCCACGGGCTACTCATGTGGTCCTTGAGAGCACTATGTTGGTGACCCCTGATTTAGGGTGTACTCACTTTTGTTGTCGGTTATTTAGACAATAATTTTTAGAGGATAGTAAATCTGTACTGCTACAAGCTGCACATTGATATCTAAGTTTAATTTCTATAATAATGTCCATTGAGATACTAAAATGGTTGCTGAAATGTAAGAGTTGTATTCACTTTTGTGAGATACTGTGTGTGTGTGTGTGTGTGTGTGTATATATATACACACACACACACACATATATACATGGTTTATTATATTTCAACAAAAACGATTTTGTCAAAATGATCTAAATGAGGAAGAATGTGCATTATTCACGTATCCTGGTTTGTGAGCTCATGTACACACGTACACACACACACACACACACACACACACAACTACTTCATCCACGAAACAGGAGGGTTGAAATAATGTTTGGAAAGCGTGATCGATCTGTCGAATCAACAAACATACATTTTCAACAGGCAGAACCGACACTTTCAACGATCTGCCGCACGTGTGATCACGTGAAAACAATCGGCTATTTGTGTACCGTGTTCCGTGTGTAAGTAACCGATGATTGTATGCAGAAAATAAAACGTGGGGGGAAAAGCAGATTTAAAAACAGGATGCATGTAATATTTCATAATGGCAACATTTTTGATGACAGGAAACAAACATAACATGGAATTTTCAATTTAGAAGTGAGCACCAGATACAGATGTGTGTGTGTGTGTGTGTGTGTGTGGGGGGGGGGTTTCAGGGATAATAGGCAAAAATATGAGATATATAAATTCAAGCACAGTGTGGCATCCGTTCGATGAGATGGATGATGAATAAATCATAAGGAAATGAATTTGATAATGAAAACCGGTACGGATAAGTAAATGTTACAGTGTCCTATAAAACATGGCATTACATTTGTAGCTCTTACACTCTAAAGCATATAAGCGTGTAATTTTTTTTTTTTTTTTTTTTTACATCGAGAAACGTAGCTGGGGATGAAAGAAAGAGGCGAAGGCGCAGGTTAAGTGACAAAACATCCCATAATAGAAGCGTATACGCACATATTCAATAGAATTCTTTTTTGTTTCATATCAAAATAGGGTTCATGTGTTAGTAACAGAAGCACGTAGAAATTCCAATAAGTTCGTTTTGTTAATTCGTCAAAATCCCACTTGGTGATGTCGGACGATCTGCGTCTCCCCAGGGGAAAAAAAACAAAAAGTCAGCGTGATTGAAGAGAGACGTGGTCATCCGACACTGGTGCATTGTGGGATCTCGAGATGAAACCAGCTCTGCTTAGGCGTCTGTTGAGTCGCTTTGGAGCTTTTACATGTCAAGACTTTTTTTTTTTAAAGTTGGCTTTTTTTTTTTTATACAGATGTTGATAAAGGCATTTAATCTTTCTCATTTCTTATAAGCCGATATCTTTAAAAATAAAAATAAAGACAGATAGGAAAAGAAAAGACTGCTGCCCAGGTGCCTGTGTAAAGGGAAAGAGTCTCTGTCTCAATAGCACCTGGGGGAAAAAGCGCAGTGTGTGTGTGTGTGTGTTATTCCGATTTGTGACAGTACAAGTCCTTAAGTGCTTTCAGCTCCTCAATGAGGGTTTTGTTCTGGTTTTCCAGCACGGCCACGCGATTCTCCAGACACTTCACGTATTCCTTCTTCTTGCGGCGACACTCTCGCGCTGCCTCCCTGTGGCCAAAACACAGCAGTACACTCAAACAACATGCACAGAAAGCATTCAAATGCCTCAGTTTTACACTGATGCTACGTTTCTCTCTAATCCCATCAACCTTAAAAGATTTCAAACAGGTTTCAATCCCAGAGTGCGTATAAGCGGTACCTGTTCTTCATGAGGCGGACCTCTCTCTTGCGCGTGACCTCCTCGGTACCTCCCTGCCCGGACGCCATCACCACTCCGGAAGAGATGGTTCCTGACGATGCCGTGCGAATCTGATATGCCTGGACATCGCCGGACGCAGCTGAGCGATAGATAGAGAGATGGAGAGAGAGAGAGAGAGAGAGAGAGAGAGAGACAGAAAACACATTTTATCCACAAAAGCTACACAGGCTGTAAAAACAGGTATCCTCGACCCTCATTCTGAACACTGGCATTCCACAGGGCTGTGTTCTGAGCCCACTGCTGTATAACTCTAACATCTTTAATAAGTAAGCAGATGACACCACTGTGGTTGGATTGGCATACAGGGAAGAGATCCAAAGCCTGACATCAACAACCTGACTCTCAATGCCATTAAGATTAAGAGCTCATTGTGGACTTCTGGACATGCAAAAGCAAGCGACACGCCCATGTCTACATCCATGTAACTAAATTAGAGTGAGTTTCAGGCTTTAAGTTCTTAGAGGTCCACATCTAAGCATCTGTCCTGGCACCAGCATAATTCAGCTCTATTTAGGATTGTGTACCAGCGTCTATACTTCTTTAGGAGATTTAAGAAAGTCCAGATGCCCCCAGAATTTTTTTATTTTTGCATCATTGAGGGCAGCTAAACTGCATTTTGTTGCTGTGTACCTAACAAGGCAATGACAAAGATCCTTTATCTACTTATCTAGACATCTATCTATCTGGACTTGTGAAGCTATAAGTGATTAATTTGGACTGTCATTCATATCAAGTCTGCTACAATGGCTTTAGGATCGAACCTAATTCGCTATGGTCTTATGACCCGTGACGTGTCTTGCAATCTGCTATAGAAAACGTTTCAACACTCCGATCTAAGAAATCATCTGTGATCACTGTGTTGAGTTCTGTGTTTAGTCTCTATATTGCGTCGACAAAGGATGGATTTATCCCACTGTATAAACAAACATATGTGTTTATATAGATGAGTGCTCACCCTGCACCACCACCTGGTTACTGGGCACAAGGATCTGCTGGCCGTCGCTGGTCTGAGCGTACTGCAGGATGGTGGCGCCCGACTGCGCAGCCCCTGTGTTCGTCATCGTCAAAGTCTGCAAGCCCTGAACGCCGTCTGTGCCGTTATTAGCCAGCTGGATGGCGCCGCCTTGTGTGATGGCAACTAAAAGAGGAAATAGAGCAGAGAGATGTTTACAAACCAAAAAAAATATTCCAACAGTGAACTGACACGAGCTGAATTCACTATCGTGCTTTATAAATACAAAAATACACTCACTGTATTGTCCACTGCTGGTTTGGTAAATGGGGGTGGGCACGGTGACTGCGGCTATAGCCGGCGCCGATTCCTCTTCGTTTTTTTCCTCCTCTATCCGCGGCACGGCTGGAGTGTCCGACGAGAGATCGTTCAAGATTTTTCTGTAAAGGAAAGAATTCCATTTTAAATCAGACGAAATACAAAAAACAGAGAGTTTCGAGACCAGAAACATACAAACCTGTAAGAGGGTCGTCTGGAAAGGATCTCTCTCCTTTTCTGGGTGTCCGTCACACTGTCCACAGACTCCTGCGAGTCCTCGCTCTCAGCAATGGTGGAGATCTGGGTGAAGACCAAACATTATAAAAAAAACAAAAAAAACAAAAAACAAACAAACAAAAAAAACATGGTGGATTTATTAATGCTGAGGCAGGCAGTGAGAGGTGTGTGTGTGTGTGTGTGTGAGTGTGTGAGTGTGAGTGTGTGAGTGTGTGTGTGTGTGTGTGTGTAATCACTCCTGAAAGCCATGAAGTTCTCTCGCTCACCTGTACTGTTTGGACCTGGGGAGACTGGATGACAGACGGCTGTGCGGCCTGAATCACCCCATGAACCTGCACCGTCTGACCGTTGGGCAGCTGCACCAGGGTGACGGTGGGCCCTGTGACTGAGGCCTGGCCTGCTGCTATGGAAACCTGTTTTACACACACGACAGATTACAATAACAGGAAATGTAAATGTGGAATGGGAAGTTCAAAAAGCACATGGTCAGATGACCACAAACTATTGCACATATAGTATGTTAAATATGGAAAAAGTCTCAGGTGTCAGAGTTTTGCCACCACTTGTATGCGAGTCCTCGGGTTTCTGGGTGTTGTGGTTTATAGGTAACATGAGAACCTGTGGGTTTTTGTCTTATCAACATCAAGGCAATAGAAAGAAATGTCCTATTTAAAGCCGTGAAAAAGAAACTTGTTTTGTTACGTTCGGCATCACGTGTTGTTACATATATTTATAAACGAGACGCATCAGCCATCGGACTGAACTAAAGTGCCCCAGGGGTAAATATAGTACAGAGATACCGAGGTTTATCTTTAGTCTGTTCAAGCTTCATAGAAAACCATGATGTCATGGCCATGTGGAACCCATGCACACATTTCTGTGCACACAGAATAAAAAAAATGATGTGGATAGATGTGGATAAAGTATCGTCTCACCTGCGCCAGGGTGGCAATCTGCTGCGTGTCTGTCTCTGAGACAGCTGTCTCGCTGCCTTGTTGCACATCTGCTCCTGCGTCCATGGTCATTTAGAAACGTCACAGCGAGGAAACCAGGTGACTCGGTTAGCACGGCCTGCCTGGACCAGAGGACACGGGGGGAAAAATTCAATTAAACCCAAGATGTTTTATACCTACGAGGTGTTTTTTTTTTTTATATTTAACAGTGTTTAACATCAAGCCAGAAAACTTAAACAATAAATCGTTATACCATTTTGGTATAAATTTTGTTTCGAACAGGAGAAACAGTAACTCTTCATTCTTTAATCTTCCGACTTGATTTAAGAAACGCTGCAAAAATTATAAGTGCACATTAATATGGAGATGCAATTATTTGGATGATTTTTTTAAACGCAAATGCAATGTACAAGTCTGATTGCAGCATAATCACATTGTGAAGTCAAACAATACCAACTGTGCGTGATGAACTGCTCAAACTACACCGCCAGATGGACAAAAGTTTGTGGTCACCTGACTGTAAGATCATGCGCTTTTTGGACATCCAATTCCACATTCAATCCCCAGTTGCTGTTATAAAAACCACCATTCTTCTGGGAAGATGTTAGATTTTGGATTGTGCATGTGGAAATTTGTGCTCATACGAGGGTGTTAGTAAAGTGAGGTGCTGACGTAGGTGATGTGAGGAGGCCTGGGGGTGCGGGCCGCAGTCCGTGTTTACATTCATCCCAAAGGGTTTCAATCGGGTTGAGTTCAGAGTTTTATAGCGGGAGATCTTTCACTCTAACCCATGTAAAGCATGTCTTCCTGGAGCTAGCTTTGTGCACAGGGGCATTGTCATGCTTGAACACTTTTAATCTCCTGGCTGATATGAATGGAAAGTTTTATGCTATAGCATCCGAAAACAACTTGTACAATCGTGTGCCTTCAATTATGTGGTAACAGTCTGGAGAAGAACCACAAAAGTCAGGTGTCCTTATAGTGTACGTCTCCAAGGTTTCTTTCGCGTTGTATTGCCAGAGTAAACCTTTGCAGGAGTCTCCAGTGTCAGTGAATTATAAATAATTTCATTCCACAACATTAAATTAAACTACAAAAAGACCAAAAAAATGTACCATGTGTCATTCTTCAAATAAAATAAATAAAAATTAAGAAAATCTAAATTATAATATAGGAGGAATGAAACACTCGCATATGCTGTTATTGAAAAATTATCATAGTAACATTTTATTTATTAATTATTATACAGGGTTGCTATAAAGCCACCTTTTATACTCAATAGTCAAAACAATTATCAATTTCTTTCTTCTTTAAAAAAAATAAATAAATTCTCATGTCTCAGATAAAAATCTAGAAATCACTGCTTATATTGAGATGTCTAATAAGGGTCTCTGGTCTGCAGTGATCATGTTTCTGTAACTGGAGTGTCCAGGTTTATATGTCAAAGTGCTTCGGGTTCATAGCAATAATAATAAAAAAAACCTGGACAGGAATAAACCACTTGGGAAGAACACAGCCTGTGTCACCAATAGAAATCTTTATTTGTGCTGTTCACGTGTGAATTCCGACGTGGCTCGAATCTACTAGACGTCATCGGCAATAAACGTAATACCAAAAAAAAAGAAGAAGAAGAGAGTGAGCGAGTGAGAAGGTTTGGGCGTTTGCTAAATCCGAATTGTTTCACGCAATCACGGTTTCCATACGATGGCGTGAACGCTTTTCGGTTACGTCGATTAATCGCTTAATCGCATTGCACTACAGGATCAGCTCTGAGATCTTGTAACGGCACTATATATCTTAAAATATAGATGTGTGTATATACATCCTCCGGGGTCATTCGGCTGCTTGGTGATCTGTAATCAGATGGGTTTCAGTAAAACTTTGAAATGAATGCCTTGTCTAATCAACACGATCCTTAAAAACTACTATAATTGCACAATGTAGTGACTCCACTGGGTGTTATTTTTAGTCATAAATCCAGCTAATGTGGGTTCTATAACTTTTCTTTCTTTATTTATTTTAATAGGTTTATTGGGAGAGTTAGAGCATGTTATCCATCCAGCAATCACGTCTGATCTACACTTTTTTTTGGCGCCTTTTTTTACTTCCTCATCCACGAACAGCAACAGGATTATCAACTCGCTAGAGAATCGACTCTTTTGAACAATACGTTCGAGGGAATCGGTTCGAACGTTCGAGTCGCAGCCGCATCAAGACAAACCCCTTTTACATAAACCTCTAAAATGCATTTTTCTCCGTTTTATGTTTAAAGTCTAAACTCTATCAAATAAAATACGAATTAATCTGTAGTAGGGCTGTAATTAATAGTGCTTGCACAAACACTAATATCGTAATTGTATTATTACCGCATAATTCATTACAGCACGCTCACCTACAACGTCCATTTTTTTTGGAAGTGTATATTTTCAGGTTTGTATGCAACACGCACAAATTAACCGAAAAATCCAATCAAGCGAATTATATTAAATCGATTAATTCCAAATCGATTCAGATAAGCGTCCGAGAGTCGGTTCGACGCTCGGTTCGGAATCGGTTCAAATAAAATTGTGTCATTCAAACAAGAAATAACATCTATATATTATATTTAAAAAAAAAGACAAAACATTTACTAAGGATTAAATAAAGCCTAGTGTTGGATGAGGAATAAAATATCACGCTGTATTTATTTTAATAGTGGAGTGAACCCGCAGCGTTGATGCTAAACGGACTGTATGAGGGTGTAGTAGGGATATAAAAAGCAGGAGGAGGTTTTCTGTGTGGAGATACATGATGAAGCTTCTCTTTGTAGATGTTAAACTGCTCTGTAATGTAGAGTTAGTGTGATAATGTGGATAAATGTGTACACACAGGGCAGTCAGTCAGTCGTGTTTAGCTAGCGTGCTAACGCTGCACGCTCGCGCGCTTCTGGGAGCCTGTATTTCCCCGTGCTAGGCGAGCTGAGGGTCGGACCGCGGCGTTACTGATACCAAATGCGTGTTAAATATATTTCTAGGAGTCTATCTGTCTTCCCTGAACACCCCCCCGGGATCGGTGTGAGTAACTGACTGAATGCTATTCGGTGCAGCTCAGGCTGTGAAACAACAGCAGTAAGAACAACAACATGCCCACGGCCGCCATGATCGCTTTGTGTAGAGAAAAAAAACGCCACGACTTTTGTGGGGGAAAGCCAGACGCGCGTCTGATTTGCGCCGCGTATCTCCTCCTTACCCGCTGACGGACTCGCTTACTCGCTCTCTCTGTTCTCGCGTCACTCCCGGGCCCTCCGGAGCTCCACTTTTTATTCAGTCCGACACGTAAGAGCCCGCGTCAGGGTACACCTCCGCCGCGTCACCGCAGACAACAACAGCACGAAACTGCGGCACGACGCGATGTCGGCCCGCGCCGGAAATCGTCGAGCGCGCCCGAACAGGCACGAAGCACGGCCGGAATTTCCCGAAGGGAGCGTTCGGTCTCTTATTGCGCATGCGCAGGTAATCGGGCCTGTGAAGACGCACGAAAGCAACCCCCCCTCCCTTCATGACTTTCCGAAGCGAGCGCTTGGCCCCGTGTTGCGCATGCGCATGAACTCGCACCGTGATTGGGTCACACTTGACTGCAGCAGCCTTTTTCTCAAAACAGTGCATATGATCAAAATAAATACACGATTTAATTACTAGTCAAATGTGCAGGAAAATTGTAAAGGGGACCGTTAAAGTGTATAATGAATTTGGAATAATTGGGGAAAAAAGTAGGAAATAAAAAATTGGGAAAGTGTTATTTATTATAAAGTGTTATTTACTTTTTTTTTTAAATGTATTTTATTATTTATTTGTTAATAATAATAATAATAATTATTATTATTATTATTGTAATTAAAAAAAAAACCTCTGTAATTTGGCTGTGGGAATTCCCCTACATAGTTTTCATGGTAACTATTGCTCTGCATTATGGGTAACAAAACAGCTGTGATTTCGGACATATAGTATTTTAAGCATGCTTAATGATATAAATATATATGTTAAATCTCATAATTTATAAATACATATATATTAAAATACATATTGTTAAAGTTAAAAATACAAACGCGTCTTTCTTTTCAATTATATCTTCTTGTTTTAGCGTGTCAACAATTCCGATTGGTCAATTCAAACACATGACGCAAATCTTCACCAATCAGAGACGCCTGCTCGCCGGTGTGTCCCGCCCACTCAGAAAAGAACCCGGAAATGGCTCAGTGTGTCATTTGAGTGAGACGGAACAGAAGTAGCAGAAAGTCTGAAAGCAGGAGTTGTTTATTAGTGTTTGGTTTGGTTTTGGTAGGCGTTTATTTTGTCGGTTAATTATGGCGTCGTTGTTTAAGAAGAAGACGGTGGAGGGTGAGTTTACATTCGAAATGGGGGAGTTTGGGTTGATGGAAGTCGAAAGAAGCCAAGTGAGCGAACAGGAGTGTAAATAAAAGAAAGAGTGTAACTTCAGTTCATTGTTTCATGTAAACAAATGATGAATATTTGTTAGTTTTATGGATGTAATTTATAATTTATTTGCTGTAACCGATTTCTGGTCATTGTATTGGATCTTGTCAACACAAAGGCTTGGCATGTGAATAGAAAGATACAGAGTTTCTCTCTCTCTCTCTCTCTCTCTTTCTCTCTCTCTCTTTATATACACATGTTGACTCCGTGCCATTTCTGCTCTTGTATTTCAGATGTCATTAAGGAGCAGAACAAGGAGCTGAGAGGAACTCAGAGGCAGATCACGCGAGACCGGGCTGCACTGGAGAAACAGGAAAAACAACTGGTGAGACACTCCTCCTTCCACTTTTACACCAGCTGTGCGTCATTTCCGGTATCACAAAGCGTTACTATACGCGAACGAGGCTTTTCGACGACTCTCGAGGGGTCTGTGACGTTTATCCAAGAGTTTCAGGTTACGACGATCCAACACGCAAAACTAGTGATGGAAAGATCGGATCATTTTAGGGAATCGGTTCTTTGAATCCCATTCATCAAAATTAACGAATCATTTTTTTGGGAGTCATTTAATTCTTTTTGTTTCCTTTGATCAGATGTGAAATACATTGTTACATTTTCAATAACAGGTCCCCCAAACATGTCTACACACACCAGATTAGTTTCATTAATAAAATTATAACCATGCAGCTAAGGACAAATCATGATAAACAGAATGGGTAGATTGCTCTTTTGAGTCACATTAAAGAGTCGTTTGAAGATGAACGAATCGTTCTTGAAGGACCAGCACTATACACAACTTACATTGTTCTGAAAGGGATAAGAGAGAATAAGAACTCAGATTGTGACTTTTTTCTTCTTCTAAAGAGCGAAACTAAATATAAAACCAAGAATAAACCAAGTATATTGTTTCCATTTTTAGGAAAAAAAAAAATATTTTATTGCTGAAATTACATACAAGAATATCTGTGAAAACTCGACTCAAGTCTTTTTCTTTGGCTTGAATCTTCTCCTCAGTCTTTCACTGTTTTCTCCCCACAGCCTCCATTTTCCGTTCTGCAGCATGTTCTGTGTTTACCTGTCCAGAGCGCTTCAGGGTTTAGCAAGTGGTGCCTCGCTGCTTTTTTTGTATTCAAGTTACTGGATTTACTCAAGGAATCAAATCAAATAAATCAAATCAAATTTTATTATCACATACACATACATACAGGGTACGACATGCAGTGATATGCGTTATACGACGGTCCGGCATGAGGCAATAGGATGGGGGAAAAGATTCGTTTCAGCCCTAATGACTGTGACAAAAGTCAGCAAAGGAATGTCAGTATCTTATTAGCCAATACTCAGACACCAGATAGACAGACAGACAGACAGATAGATAGATAGATAGATAGATAGATAGATAGATCCAAGGCATAGATCTATACCAAGGCATCACCAAGCTGCCACTCTTGGGCCCTTGAGCAAGGCCCTTAACCCTCTGTGCTCCAGGGGTGCTGTATCCTGCCGACCCTGTGTTCTGACCTAAGGTTCTTAACAAACTGGGTTGCGCGAAGAAAATAATTTCACTGTGTTGTAATGTATATCTGACAAATAAATTCTATTCTATTCTATTCTATTCTATTCTATATGCCATTTCCTATTACCTACTTCACCTTCTGCACATGAATCGCAAATCCCTGTACATATGGACCCATTCCCCTCATTTAACATATTGCTATTTATAGATTTAAAAAGGCCACTAATGCACTTCCGGATAGATGCTAACTGCATGTCATTGGCAGTTGGTATTCTGTACATATACTTTGCACAATGACAGTAAAGTTAAAACTAATCTAAATATATAAAATATGTTTACAGCAACATCATATGAAGTCTGAAGTAAAACAATTAAATGTAAAGGCTCTGCGCAGTGAAAAATGTTCATTTTGCCCGTGTCTGAGGATATTATTAGAACATAGACTTATAGCATTGTAGTAAATTTTACTTCATTTGAAGCCCCTGCAAATGAGCCGGATTAGAACGAGTGCATTAATACAAACCGGAGATTTGTCTCGTAGCTTGCAATTGTAATTTAAGAGAAAGTAATCAGTATTTGAGATGTTTTTGACATAAATATCTTTACTCTTGATCACTCCCTCTTTGTTAAATTACAATCGCAAGCTACGAGACAAATCTCAGGTTTGTGTTAATGCACACGTGTGGATGAAAAACTGAGAGAAAAATAAGCTTTTTCAAACGAAAACCTATTACATGTGGACATGGCCTCAAGGTGTTTTTGTTAATGGACTTTAGTTCAGTTTTATAGTTTCATGGTAAATTGCACATGAACAATCCTTCTGTTGCTGTAGGATTGTAGTTTGGTGGTAATTTATTGAGCTACAGTAGCTTATTTGGTAATCTAATAGCACATATCAGAGATTCTGACTCTGGCATATATCAGAGATTGTGAAGTAACGCGTGTTATAGTTGGAATTTTAAAAAGTTTTGTCTGATGTTAAATATGGTCTTAAAAATCTTTAGGGAAGTTTGCATGTTTGTGTCTGGAAAAGTATGGAATCTTCAAATGAAAATTGTGTAAGAACCCTGTATACCGCCATCTACAGGAAGCTAGAGGAAGTGGTGTAGCGATAGAGTGGTGTGAGAGAAGATACAGTGTGTATCATGCACACTGTATACATACTGTAACTGTCTTCTTGCCCGAACAGGAGATGGAGATCAAGAAGATGGCGAAATCAGGGAATAAGGAGGCGTGTAAGATCCTGGCCAAACAGCTGGTGCAGCTGAGAAAGCAGAAGACCAGGACGTACGCTGTCAGCTCCAAAGTCACATCCATGAACACTCAGACCAAACTAATGCACTCACAGATGAAGATGGCAGGAGCCATGGGCACCACGGCGAAAGTACGCATTAGCCCAGGGTTCATCGTTAATCTTTTTATTGGAATATAATGATGATGGTGGATAACATGAAGTTTAAATTCCATGGTGTGTCCTTTTACCAGACGATGCAGGCAGTCAATAAGAAGATGGATCCTCAGAAGACATTACAGACCATGCAGAACTTCCAGAAAGAAACAGCGAAGATGGAGATGACCGAAGAGATGAGTAAGAATCAGCCTTTTAATTTTTAATGTTTTAAAACCTATCGATCAGCTGGAGTGCAAGAATAGAACGCTTGTATGCCTTTTCTTTCCCCTTTTCAGTGAGCGACACGCTGGACGATCTCTTCGAGGACTCTGGAGACGAGGAAGAATCTCAGGACATTGTGAACCAGGTCCTGGATGAGATTGGCATCGAGATCACTGGAAAGGTGAGGCAGCGACGCGATTTTATAACTTGCCGGAGATTGGGAAAAAAAATGGAAAAAAAAGATAATTAATGGCTTCAGTAATATAAACACAAAATTCAGATTTTTTTTTAAACATGTTGAAGTTGCATACCTTGGTCACTACTCATACTAAAACATACTCAAATAGGCAACATTTATACTTTCGATTTAATAGAGAAATCTACTCAGATATGCAAATGTCCCATCTGCCAATCACGTGGCAGCAGCACAGGTCAAGAGCTTCACTAAATGTTCACATCAGAATGTGGTAAAAAATATTCTGTAGTAG
This sequence comes from Silurus asotus, assembly GCA_024362625.1. Classification (NCBI taxonomy): domain Eukaryota; kingdom Metazoa; phylum Chordata; class Actinopteri; order Siluriformes; family Siluridae; genus Silurus; species Silurus asotus. Next base: position 2,008,781 of record MU551540.1, on the reverse strand, counting down.
AGGTCAACCAATTAATCGTTTTTGCTGTTTAATTAGCACCGATAGTTGTTTACAAATTGGCAAAAACATGTACCGGTAGTTTTTCCGGGTAGCGATCATTGCTGGATCAGCTGTCATTAAGAGAGCGCCTTTTCTGGCATGGAGAAGCTGGTGTTGGATCTGTGATGATCGCAAATGTTGAGCTTTTTATGAGTTGCTCAGTAGCTCATAGTTTTATAACCACAAATGACTGTAGAAGACTGTAGAAAGGACATGACTCCTAATCTTACACTCCAGTGCTCATGTTAGTTCTCACTCTCCAGTGCTCTGTATTATTTAAAGACTATAATCAGACTCTTGATGTCACCCAAATGAGGATGGGTTCCCCTTTTGAGTCTGGTTCCTCTCAAGGTTTCTTCCTCATAACATCTAAGCAAGTTTTTTCCTGCTCATCAGGGATAAATACACATCATTTACCTTAACTGTTGATTTTTGTAAAGCTTCTGTGAGACAATGTCTGTTGTGAAAAGCGCTATAGAAATAAACTTGACTTTCATTTGGGGAGGGTTGGAATGGAACCACGGCGATGAGGGGGGGAATCACTGTACTCTAATTAGTGTTCTATTTATGGTTACGTTTGTTGTTGTTTTTTTTTTTTTATCCAGTGTCCATGTAAAAATATATCGGTTGATTTGATCTGCAAATACGATCCAAACTAGCTTTTGGTATCAGTAAAAATCCAAATCGTTTAACCCCTCAAATCTGTAGTGTCTATGTGAAAACACGTTTTCTTTTCTTGTTTCTACATTCTGAGTCGCTTTTCTGCTCAGCACGCTTGTAAAGAGTGCTGATTTGAGGCACTGTAGTCTTCCTCAAACCATTCTAACCATTTTTTCAATTCAATGTAATTCAGTATTGTCTCAAAGCAGCTTTAAACAAATAAAGTGGTAATAAGATTATATAAAAGGAAATTTTGTTTTAAAAGTTATAAAAGAATATTGCCTATTAGTACATTTCTTTTAATTGTTTATCCCTAATGTGCGAGCAAGTGGCGACTGGAAAGGAAAAACATATAATATGGGATAATATGAGAAAGAAAACCTTGAGAGGAACCAGACTCCTCGGCCTCATCTTAGTGCCAACGAATGTCTATTAATTACAATACATTCAAATTTTTTGAGTTGCTCAGCAGCTTCATGGATCTTAGACTGTAGGTTTTTCTCCCCAGATCTCTCTTTTTTCCCCCTCAGACATGACTGCCGGATGTTTTTATTTTTTCGCACCATACTGCATAAACTTCAGAGACTGTTGTGTGTGAAAATCTCTGGAGATCAACATTTTTACACAGAAAATCCCTCAAACAAGTCACAGATATCACGTTTTCTCAAATTCTGATGTTTGACGTGAACATTGATTCTCTGAAACATGATTACATGATTGGCAATTTGGATCGAAATAAGGAGTTCCAAGTATAGGGATATATTCAGGTGTAGGCATTTGGTGGCCTGAAGACATAATATTACAGAATTTACCAAATTATTTATTTGGATATATATTGCCCAATGGACAATAAGTGTAACTTTTAACATTTTGTACTTTTTTGTATTTATTTATTTATTGGTTTGTTTGTCATTGTATCTTTGGCATGGTAGAGAAAATGTCCAGTTATAGAAAAATAATAAACAACCATAAGACCAGAAATCCTAAAGTGCCACTTATACCATAGTTTCGCCATCAATTTCTTTTGTACATTTATGTAGATTCAGTAAGAGACGTTTTTGTTTCTAGAGAATTTCTAGGAACCATTACAGATCTGAAACATCCTTTTAAGAGCTTTTACTTTAAAGCACTTTCTGCTCGCTTGTATTCCTCAGAACACCAGATGCGTTTGTTATCCTGATCATTATTTAAAATCAAACAAACCACAGTGTTTCTTTCTTTTTATTCTTTAATCCCGGTCATGTGATAGAATCTATATTCTTCCTGTATACTTTCTGTGGAATCCTGATATCTCGTTACTCCATGTCGATGTTGAAAGTGTTTAGTTTTTTTTTAAGCCTTAACGGTTCTCTGGTTTCCTCCGCAGATGGCCAACGCTCCCGCCGCTAACCGTAACAAACCCGTCGCCTCCGCCTCCAAAGCAGATGGGATATCGGACGAGGAGATCGAGAGACAGCTAAAAGCTCTCGGCGTGGATTAACGCCGACACGTAGTTTTCTGATTCGCCTGGCAACACACACATACACGATCACTACTGAACTTTCAGACTTGACATTTGCAGTCACTTAAACATACCTACTCGGGGGTTTAGTTCCACAGCTGGAAAATTCTATTCCGTTACTGTTTCAGGACTTTTGAAAATCAACTCAAATTCTCCATATTTACTGTTTTGAATGCATGTGTGACATATCCTTGGTATTACTATTGGAAAATAATAAATTAATTCAATGCACGAGAGGTTGAAATCAAATCCTAAAGCAAAAAAAAACCCCTCCTTTCCCTGAACTCTCTAGAGAGATCTACCTCCAATACCAGACAAGAAAGAGCAGCAGTGTACTTCGGGAGTGGATTCACTCTCTTCTTTTGTTCTTTCACTTCTTACATCTCGCCTTTTTGTTGTTCGATTCCTTAAAATAAAACCTCTCAGATGTCGGGTACGATCCGTTCATCAGTAGCGTTTATCTTATTGAAGAAATGACTTCCCAAGCACTTTATTCCCTCCTTCATGTCTCAGAACTACATGTCTATGATTGCTTTCCAGGATGGATTGCTCTTTTCTTTTTTTTGGGGGGGGATTTTAGCTGAATAACAATGAATTAACGAAGAGTTAACGAAGCGTGCAAATCAGCAGCTAGCATGACCAAGCTAGATTGCTTTTTTTTTTTTTTTTTTTGCTGTCGTTCTTTAATGTTTTTTTTCTCTCCCTGCTCAAACCCTTACCATTTTTTTTAATTGTCCATCAGTACGACTTTTGCTGTAATTAAATGTTAGGCAGCGTTTTTTTTTTCTTTGCTCTTGCTGTCAGGGTTTATTAAGCACATCTTTCTAAAGGTGAGCTGAGAGGTCAGGTTGGAATGGGAAAACTGTCTTACATGAAGGATTGCACGTTTTGCTTTTTGTTTTTGTTGTTTTTTTACAATCACAACTGGGATTTCTTTAACAACTGTTTGAATATGATTTGTACATGCGCCAAACCCCCCACCCCCACCCCCCTGCCAGGCACAATCCACTGTGTCTTAAGAATCACACCAATAGTTTTGATACAGTACATGTGTAAATAATGCTTTTTTCCCCCTCTTAATCATATCTGTATTTATCAAAGTTATGGGATGTTGATATTTGTTCAACAGTATAACGTTAATGGGATTTTTTTTTTCTTTGGTTAAACATGAATAAAGCGCCTTTTTAACTATGTTTTGCATGGCTTCTTTTCTAAGTGTATAAACTGTAGGCTTTGGCCTTGACACCAGAGGGCAGTGTGTAAGCATGGCGTACTGTTGACTTCAGCTCGAGATTTGAAACTGGGTGTTGTACAGCTGGGACTGTAATCCGTGGAGTTCTTGAGCTTGCAGTAATGTTGCAGTGACTAAGCAATAGGAACATTACATCAGTTTCTCTTTATTTATACAATTATTCAATCAGCCAATCGTGTCGCAAAATGTCAGAACGAGGACAAATTGTGATCTCGGTGACTTCATGACATTCACAATTGTGTTGTTGGTGCTGGTTTGGTTATTTTAGAAACATTTACATTGACGGTATGATTTGATAGCTTATATCAATGGCTTATTATCCTGAGATTTTCAAACAGAGTTCAGACTTAATGCTCTAAAAACATCCAGTGAGCAGAGAAAACATCGAGGGACCACTTTGCTGCCATGTTGAGCAAAAAAAAAGCTTGCCGAATGTGCATTCCAGTGGGTAAAACAGCAGAAGGACACTTCAGGCTACAATCCTTTTAGCTAAGTGTGGATACACAACGATCAGGCCTAACATTATGACCAACTGCCTTATATTGTGTTGGTTTCCCTTGATGAACATCGGCTGCGTATGACCTTGTTGCCGGTTCACCACTCTTCCTTCCTTGGAGCACTTTTGATAGATACTGACCACTTCAGACCAGGAACATCCTACACGAGATGCAGTTTTGGAGATGCTCTGACCCAGACGTCTAGACGTCCAGTTTTCAATGTCAAACTCACTCAAATCCTTACGCCCGCCCATTTTTCCTGCACATCAATTTTGAGGATGAAATGTTCACTTGCTGCCTGATAAATCCACCTACTAACATTCAGTGTATCTGATCTACAGCTGGACACGAGGCTAAATAAAAAACTGGACTCCTTAATAGAAGTCAATACACAGAAATGTACACAGAATTAGAAAGAGCTGCTCGTATTGCTTTCAATTTGAGAAAAGTGTCCACGTGTTCCGACCATGGATTAGTGGCATCATTGAAACAATGGACGTCGTTAAAATACAAAAAGAAACTCTGTCTAACAAGCCAGGTAAAACAAAATCCATTGTTTCATCAAATTAAAATTCACTCAAGATGTTTACACAGCCTACGGAAAAAATGCAGATTTACAGCACTGTCATGAAGAAGGAGCTGGAGGAGGCAGATTTGAAGATGCTGCGATTTTCATCGGGATCGACGAGGGCGGACAGGATTGGAAATGAGTTGATTAGAGGGACCTTGGTGCTGGTAGGGCGTTTTTGGAGATGAGGAGGAAGGAGGAAAGGAGGAAGACCAAGAAGGAGGCTCATGGATGTTGTGAGGGAAGACATGCAGGTAGTTGGTTTAAAAGTGACAGATGTAGAGATGTAGAGTGGAATGAAGATGAATGATCCGCTGTGGTGACCCCAAACGGGAGCAGCCGAAGGAAGAAGTTATGTATGGATTCAGGCAGTATATATTTTTTGCTATAAGTTGAATCCCAGCTGCTCATGTATGCATTTTTCTTCAAAAAAAAAATCAACCCACACACTTGACACATGGCTTTCTGGTGTCTTCAATCCCGCTTCCTTGCTTCTTAGCTCCTCCCTCGGAGAACACGAGGACAGGAAACGTATTTGCCCAGTACGACTCTAATCTGTATACACACAGTTTGGTGTGATTGCACACTGAGCAAACATCAATAAAAACCATCACCGCACGTCTGTCTGTATGTCAGGTTCGAAGAGCTCATTTTGCCTGATGTTTCCCCACAGATTTTCCTTCACACAGTCTTATTTTTTATTTAATTAACACAGCGAACATTCTATTAGCGCTTCTGAATATGGTTTAATCACCGGGATTTGTTTTTTTGGAGCAGGGGATGTGTTTCTACCAAATAAAATCTCAAAAGAAATGTTTAGTGAACGTGTTTAAACAATCGGTACGCCCTTAGACACAGTGGGGTTTTGATAGATTTTCTGGATCATGGGTGGAAGAATCAAGGAATCATCATGGCAGCAATTAAACTGACAGGATGCTTCATTAGAGGAAATGTGGCTCGGGTGAAGGAAAGGAAAAAAAAGGAAAAGCTTGACGACATTGTTGCTTGAAACTTGTTCTCATAGGCACATGTCAGAAAGATGTTAATGCATCACCACAACATGAACGCCACAATTTAAAATGCATTGTCCTGCTTCGGGGCATAAGAATAGATCAGACCTCACTCGTGATGCTTTTACGATCCGGCACACACACAATTGTTGGGAGATTTCAGGGTTTAAATCGGTGCATCCTCTCACACTAGATTCTGTATGTTTCACCAGGTCAAATTTAATACTTTTTAAAACCATTAAGAATTCATTTTATATCACAACATCAAAAACACACAAACACGTTGTTAGCAACTGGACTTAACCGAGCCCTCAACGTATTTATTTTTTCAAGCCAAGTGTCGTCAAAATTGCAAAAATAAAACAATCGAATCAGTTTTATATCTGCGCTACGATCTAAAAGACTCGTTCCAATAACAGAAAGCCGATTGGCTGCTGCACGTCGGACTCATTTGTAGTCGTAATCCAGAGAAGTACCTCACTGCACCACGAACAGAAAAGTGCTGCCGAAGCATTTAGACCTGTTTACAACGATTTATGTCCTAAAACCGAAAATTTAAGGGTTAAAATTGTAATTTTAGACTTTTTAAGACGCAGCGGAAACCCTGTAAATTGCACTGCGCCTGCTTTTTCGAACGTTATAACAACTTGCTTTGTTGAGAGAACCGAAAATCATTTTCAAGCATCCACCATGTGTCATCGACCATCTGTCTCGGAAGCCAGCCATGAACTTGTGTATCTTTAGGCATCGGTTGTAGCTGTTATTAAACAAGCGAATTACATAATGTTAAATGGTGCATTTGTGCAGTCAGGCTCTTCTTCTTCTTCTTCTTTCTCTCATTTATGTTTATGTATAATAGCATAAGGTATGAATACTACACTCAATTTGTCGAACAAGAGCCGATCAAATGTTTGTGGACACCTGATGGTAAGATTACTATGTGCTTGTTTGAACATCTCATTCCACATTTAGTCCCTATTTTCTAATATAATAAACAATATTGGGAAAAAATATTCCACAAGATTTTGTGTAGAATTGTGCTCATTCAGACACGAGAGCGTTAGTAAAGACAGATACTGATGAAACTGCTGCTGTGGCTGTTTTGCATGTATTTTAAACTGCCACACACTGCTGCTATATAAAAGTGTATAATATCTACAAGTAAGCTTTTATTTATTTTTATTTTTTTACAGTTTTGCACATTGTACTGTTTAACATATACAACATGTATACTGGTGCTATTTTGTATATTTTGTGTATCTGTCCTCTATTGTTTGGTTTTGTGTTGTGTGAATTAAATGGGTGCAGTCAGCATTCACATTCATTCCAAAAAGTGGTGAGATCAGAGCGCTATAGTAGGAGATCTTCCACTCCATCCTATGAAAAGCAGATTTTCAAAGAGCCGGCTTTGTGCGTTGTCATGCTGGAACACGTTTGGGTCTTCTGGTTCAATAAGGGGGAAAATTCAACGTTTCTGCATCCAAAGCCAACATTTACAATTGTGTCTTTGTGGTAACAGTTTGTGGAAGAACACATAAATGGAAAAGTCCAGTGTCCCAATATTTTTGCCATATAGTCTATATTCAATCGGATGTAAGATAAAAAACCCTCTCAGTGTGACTACTCAGTGTGATGAAAAGAGAGAAAGGAAAATAAAAATGGATTGCCTTCACATCGAAAAAGGCAGAGTGCAGAATGTTGGAGAGACTGCAGTTTCAAGGAGAATATTTTGCCATCGTTTTTACTGAAATCAATGATAAATTAGTCTGCCATTGAGAGTCTGGTATGATTTATTAGAAAAACATACACCCAAACAACCCTGAGCCTTGTAGTGAATTCGGCACTGACTAGAGATGCTATGAATTTTTTTAATCGTGTGATTAAAGAAAGATAATTGTGTTACAGGATCTAAAGTCCTTCCAGAAACCAGTGCAGTGATCCATATTACAACATCCGGAAGCTTCTCGCCAGAAAAGTGTAATAAAGCCATCAAAAGTTTTTCAGCCTGTTGGCAGAACATCTGGGCCAGAGGCCAGCAATAATATGTCCAGCTGTGCTGATGTTTTGTGAGATAAGCATGATTTCAAAAACTCTTTTTACAACAACAAAAAAACCTAAAGATTATAAAACAGGATTCTTGAAATATTTGGGAAACAATTCATATGTCATTCTTATAAGACAAGATATAAATATTATGGACCACTTCCACAGTTGATTTCAATGCAATTCATTAAAATATTTGTTTAGGATTTTCCCAAAGTGCCACTGTATCTGTGGTTTACAATACATTTCCAATAATGAGACAGTTATTTCCGAAAAATTTCTAAAAAGCAAATAAGATCCAATAAAACAAAGTAAAAGATTCCAGTAGAGACGTTTTTATGATTTTGCGAATCATTTGGATGTTGAAATCCAAATATAATCAAAATCGCATTAGTTTATATTAAAAGTCACATTGAACTTAAATGCTGCTCACACCATGCTAGCTACCAGATGCTAGCTAACTTTTTAGTATACTGTACATGAGCACTTCCTTGCATACATTTCCCCAATGTTGCTCTGATTGACAGGGGAAAGAGCGAGTCCATCTTTCTCACTTATAATAGTAATGAATAGTGATTTAAGCAGTTGAATATCGAGTGAAACATGGATGCAAACTGCATGAATGAGGCTAATAATTGAATTCAGTGGAAATATGACCATCCAACATAAGATATTCAACATTTCCTCAGGTGTGTTGGTCAGTGAATTCCAAAATGTAAAGAAAATGTAACTGTTCTCCCTCCTCCCATCCAGATACACGGTACACATGATACAGAGCCATTTGCACCAAAAACAACGGGCCAGTATTCCCTACAGCACCAGTTTATCTACTAAACCAGTTAGAACACTGAAATATTAGATATGTTTTAGTGTTTTTACTATTAATAATAATCCTTCAGTCAAGTTAAAGTTTATTGCCATTTGCACAGCTACACTGCAGTAAATGTACATTAGAGTCAGCTTTATTCACAAATGGTTTACCAAGTGTTTACATAAAATAAAATGCAAAAATGTACTTTCTAATCACTATATATATATATATACACACACACACACACACACACACTCAAACACAACTCAAGTTTAAACTTATGTATTTCTATTTGCATGTCTATTTTCCATCCAATTTAATCAGATAAAGTCTAACGTAAAAAAAAAGTTTACATTTTTTTAAACTTCACCACCGGGTTCAGTTAACATGAATACATTAAATTAATGTTATGTAAACTAATGAACTTTGTTTTAATATATATAAAATACATGAAAATATATAATAATGTCTTTTTTAATAACCTTTATTACTCCCTTTCTATTCTAACTACCCTTACATTTCCCTAATTTTATGAAATGAATAGTCACAAACATTTTAAAACATGTATTGTATTGTGAATTGCTCAATGAGTAACAAAATTATCTATAAATAAAAAAAAAAAAACAAGCAGCAAGTCATAATGCATGACAAATTACGGCAACTGGACCTTTCAGTGGTTATGGCTCAGGTTTAACTTTAAATTCGAACAAGAAGTAACAGAAATTTGCAATTTGCACTTTCTCAGGAAAACACAAATGTGAACAAATTACCAACCAGAGAAAAAAATAAATAAAAAGGAAATCAACCTGGATGATATTTCACTTAACAGATTTTTACATTTCAATATTTAGGTCAGTGTTTTATTCACCTCCTCAGCTGCCTTATCAAGCTGACTATTAGTGGGGTATGCTGTATTCCTTAAGATGCCTTCAAGAACGTCAGATCCTAGTTCTGTTGAAGGAGTCAGTAATGTACAAAATAGTCTAAACTCTGTATCAGCTCTCTGACGTTGAATTTCAGCAGAACATGAAAAGCAATTATTACGAACACCAAGAACTGTTTTTTATTTTACCTGCTGCAAAACAAGTCATCAGATTGTTGTGTTCTAAGTTGTGTCAATAGAACTGGAGCGAACATCTCTTATGTCAAGCGTACCAAAGATACAAGGGGCAGAAAGATGCATCAGGTGTAGTCTTTTGCAAAGCTGGAGTGTCATGTTTTCATAAAATCAAAATCCCTTTCAGGGTCTGCCTGTAAATGTAAACATTTTTTAATGTCCCTCTAGTTGTTGGAAACATCCAGGCAAATAGTGCATATACAAACCTGGAATTCTTTAATGACCGTTGCCACGTCCTCATTAATTACACACAAAGACTCTTTATGACATACTCTGATTTAATGTGTGTCATCACAATGAAATTATGACACACTATTATAAACACTGATATAGTTTAATCTTTGTAATTAGTTTTACAGAGATGCAATTTACCACACCTTGTCTGCAGCTGCCATAATGTGTCATATCTTTTGTCCAGAAGCACCTCCTCTGCTGCTGAAAACCACGCAGTATATCTATCCACATGCACCAAGAAATAAAAAGTGGCACATTTGTTATGAATGCATGAATTCTGCTTTTATCTGAAAAAGAAAATAAAAGGGGGGAAATAAAGATGGAGATGAAATATAAGCGTGCTGTGGAAGAATTCATTGTAATTCACAAATAATATGGTGTGTGAATATCAATAACACTTACTTTATTTACTGTGAACAGCCCAAGCCTCCTGCTTTGTAAATAGGAAACCGTTGCCAAGTCCTTCGACAAACTCTTTTCGTCTATAGGAGAAGGTCAAGTGCATTTTTATCTTAATGATTGCCTCTTTATTTTCATTTTTCACTTCAGTTAAAAGAGCAGTCCTTTCCTTTTCCATGCTCTCTGCTGTTTCCCCTTTTGGAAGGCAGGCAAATTTACCTCAGTTTTTCTAGGCTATGATGTTTGACGCAGCTTTATCCTGACCTTTATGCTTGTTTACAAGAGAGTTCACAGCAATTTCAGGATGTCCAATTTTGCTGAGTTTTATAAATTAAGCCATCTTAATCTTTAGGTAGTGTTTCCATCCTTCATAGCCAGTGTGAGTTCCTTTTTCCCTTCAGCTGCTGGATCAAGCTGACTATCAGTAGCGTTTACTGCATACCTGAAGATCTCCTCAGCCGTACTTTTTTGCTGAACTCTGTATCAGCTCTTTGAAGCTGAATTTCAGCAGAACATGAAAAACGAGGAACTACAAAAACCTGAGGTGAAGAACTGGATGTAACTATGACAGTCTCTGTGCTGCTGCCAAAGGATTCGTCAGGTAGGTTGAGCTCCTGGACTGAGTCCATAGCACTTAAGCTAACATCTCTCGAGTCTATAGTGTCAGAGCTACAGGCTGAAATGTGTGAGAAAACAAGAATGATGGAGCAGAAAGGTACATCAGGTGCAACCTCTTGCATGCTGAGGTTACTGGGGTAAAATCACTTTTAGGGTATTCCTGTCTTTAATTTGACTGTTTGACAAGATTCATGTGTTCATTCCCAAAGTCCTTATCTTTAGACTGGAGCCTGAACTTTTGCTTGACCCCAAAAACTCATTATCTCAAGGACAAGGCCATCCACAGACATTGGGATTCCTGTCTTAATGAAAGTTTTCTTGCATCGTCTTTCCCACCGAAAATAATCCGCAGAACGACAGGATTCTAAAAGGTTTCTAAAAAAGGGAACAAAGCAGAAAAAGACAGAAATCATTAATACAATTTTTGCATTGTCACCTATTTTACCTACTTAAGCGCATTGTGCAATAACACTTTTACTAATCTAAATCTGTATTCATTTGTACAATAATACTCTATTTATTTTCCTTATAAAAATGTGCAATAACTTTAATTCTTTTCTATTTATTTCTATTTATTTGGTTTTTTTATACTTGAAAATGAAAACTAGATGCTTCTGTCTCCAAAACGAATTCCTTGTAAGTGCAAACATACTTGGCAAAAAAGCTCTTTCTGATTCTGATTTGAAATAAAAAAAAGTCTTCATTAACACTTTACTGTACCTTATATGAGAATGTGCCTTTTTATTGTTACCATTTATCTTCCTCCAACCATATAATCATACAGTGGATAAGGATCAGTTAGCTGTTCAAGATGAACCAGGGTAACCTCTCTATCAGGAGAGTCAACTGAAAACCTCTAAAATTGTCTTAATACCATGAATATATTACCTTCACAACAAAAATGTATCTGCTCTTGATGATACACATTTGCAGAATTTTGGAAAACTCTGGAAGGTTTATTGGTTCTGTCACCCCACTTATAGCGAAAGTTCAAGATCATAGTGTTTGGAGTATCAAGAGATAGAAACAAATTCTTTTAAACAGGGTACAAGGTCTACTAGGACAATGCCCTCGAGCAAATCATGCGAAATATCAGGTGGGTAGCCGCTAGTAATGAAAATGAGATAAATTCTCTGTTAGCACACACCCTCTTTTTTACTCCGTAAAATGTAATAGAGTTTTTTCTTTGCAGACGTTTGCCATGAATTTTCTTTTGTTCAAAGGACAAAATCCCGGGTCTGAACAGATTCAGTCTGGATCTCAAATCTTTTTCAATTTCCAAAACCTGCAGAAATACTCACTAGAGAAGCTTTCTAAACTAAGAAGCCTGCTAATCTGTGGGCACCTATTATCTGCAACTGTACATTTCACAAACCATCCATCCATCTCTTGTAATCAATTTTTGTAAAATGACCATATTAATATACATGTTCACTCTTGTATAAAACTGTCAATACAAAAAAAAGTGTTGAATTGCATTCAGGTAACAAATGATCCAAATCCCATAGACCCTACAAAGTACAAAGTGCTATTTCCGGGAGGTCCCTAAAGGGTTACAGAGCTCAAAATCAACTATGTACTATGATAAAGATATTTTAATTCCACTTCACAAAAGAAAATAGTTTTTTCTTAAAAATAAAGATTATCTGTAATAGACCTATACTGCTGTTCTCTGTTCTCCCCCTGAATCAGTTCTTTGTCTCTGGTGGTCATCAGTAACACATTTTGAAATATTACTGCAATTAAACCACAGCTGAAGAGAAGGCAGAATAGGTACCGGTATATACTGAGAGATTCAACTCTACCGGCTCTACAACATGTTTCTTGTAGAACTGTTTCTGCTTAAAAGCTGTTACAATAACATCACCTTCTTCTGTGGCTTAAACCAAGATATTTGACCTACACAGTTGCTCTTGAATAACAGACACAGCAAGTTGTGATTTCTAAGAATGTCAGAAATTATGTTACAAGTCGAAGGAATTGATGCTGAGGCTACTGAATAATGTAGTTCCTGAATTAATACATTAACTGCTGATTCAAACACAGATTCTGCTGTGATTGTTGTAATAGCTCATTTAAAATCAGTTCTGTGATTGTGTTTCCTATTTTTATGTGTATGAAAGGTATTATAAATGTCACTTTTAAATGTACATTCTTTAAACACACGTCACGGTTTTATGTTTGCGCAAATGTTCATTTACGTGACTGAAGTAATCGCTTTCATTTGACTCAATTCATGCACACAGCAAACAAGAAAATGTGGCCAATTGGTCTTGTTTTGTAGAAGCCAGAGGACAGTGGGAACAGTAGATTTGACTTAGGAGGTTATTCCATAATTTAAAAGTGCAACGACAATTACTGTATACACAAGAATGCCTGAACCTTCTCCATGCCTCAGAAGCTCATACCTAATGGATACTTCAATACACTGCCATATTCTCAAAACGCACACATCTGAAAGTCAAACAAAGAGAGAGGAAAACAAAAGACAAACAAATTTTACAATGTCCTGTATAAAGATGGAGTCAAAAAAGTTACAAAATGTTACTCCCAAAACTCACATATCCAAAAGTAAAAAAACAAGAGAGAAAACCAGAGACAGTCAGCCCTGTTACTAAGAATTTGTGAAAAAATGTGGACTGGTGTAACACAGTTAGATATAGTTAGATTTGTTTTTTGTTTTTTTTTGTAATAAAATTTAAATATTTTTAATTTACATAATTTGTTTTAACATGAAAACAAACCTTTAAATTTAGGGTTAGGGATAGTAGCTCAACTTCTGTACCCTTAATGAAGGCTTCTATCATCCCTTTGGTTTTGCTGATGTTGAGAGAAGGGGGTTGCTGTCACTGCACTATTAGTATAGGTGTGAGGTGAGAGCACTATTAGATAGTGCTCTCACCTCATCTCTGTAGGCCGTCTCATCTTCATCAGTTATGAGGCCCAAGACAGAGGTGTCTTGGGCCTCATAACTGATGGAGATGAGAACCAAGTCACCTCTGTACAGACTTAAAAATGATGTTGTTGCTGGGCAACACATTTGTGTGTGAACAGGGAGTACAGGAGGGGACTTAGGACACAACCCTGTGGGGTGCCAGTGTTTAGAGTATGAGTGGAGGAGTAGTAATTTCCAATTTTGACCATTTGGGCTCTGTTCCTTCTGAAAGTCCAAAATCCAGTTACACAAGTGAGGGTCCCATCCTAATTCTTTCAACTTTAAATTAGAGTTTGAATGGGACAATCAATCAATCAATCAATCAATCAATCAATCTATCTATCTATCTATCTATCTATCTATCTATCTATCTATCTATCTATCTATCTATCTATCTATCTATCTTAGAATTGATTTATTCAACTTATCGGTTCTATAAAATTAAAAAACATCAGTTTTGCGTCACAACTTTGCCTTCGGCTAACATTTTTTTCCACATCATTTCCACACGCTGATGATCAAACAATGTCGCTGCATGATGAAATGATTAAATATAAATTTGTGATGCTTCCTTTATAATAGAACACGTGAGTTCAAGTAAAACTCACGACAACACTGTCGCTAGGCAACTGGATTGTATTGAGCTAAAATTATACTGTAATTACGCTACAGCTAACAAACGGCCGTTAATGACAAACGTCAACAGTTGTCAGTAAAAAGTCAGGGATCTTGTAAAAAATGTTTGATCTTTGATGTGGAATTACTACACGGAATTCATTTGGTGGGATTTCATATACAGGCTTTGAGTGGAAAGCAGCTGTTGTTGTTGCTAATAAATTTCGCATTATGAATAGAATCTGCAGCGAGAATGTTAATGGTGTACGAACAATGATATGCTGCACACGTAGAGTACTTCTCGCTTTTAGATTTCATTTGGTGTGGTGCTGAGTTGGTGCTGAGGTGTGTTTCTCTCACTCTCATCGCATCGTTGCATTTTATTGATAATTAACTCTTACTATTAGCTCTTTCGTTGCCCCTCTCTCTCTCTCTCTCTCTCTCTCTCTCTCTCTCTCTCTCTCTGTCTCTCTCTCTCTCTGTCTCTCTCTCTCTCTTTGAGTTTAGATTTCAAATGCTTTATTGGCATGACAAATAAGTGTACATTTTTATTGCCAAAGCAGGTACAAAGGAAGAATGAAAAATAAATAAATAAATAAATAAAAAAACTGAAGACAAATAAAAGCAAATAATCTCTTTCTCTCTCTCTCTCTCTCTCTCTCTCTCTCTCTCTCTCTCTCTCCCCAACTTTACTTTACCGCTCTCTTTCTGTCTGTCTCCACTCTTAACTCTCTCTCTGAAAGAACATCTGGTTTTATTTATTTATTTAAATCATTTTACACTACAAAGGCGTGTTTCTGACGGGGCCATGCCTTAGAAATCAGAAGTACTGTATCGTATTGAATTGCAAAGCATCCTATTTTTTCTATTGTGTTGAATGGAATGGATTGGGGGATAGGGGGATTGGTATCGTATGGTTTTGGTAGCTGCATCACGTGTAGCTTTAATGCATCGTATTGTTGGCTATGCGTCGAGATGCGAATCAAATCGGCCTTAGTTATTGAGATGCACAACCCTAGTGTGTATGCATGTAGAAATAAATAAATCATTTTGAATGAAATATGGCAGAAATTATATAAAAAAAATAAATAAATAAAAACAATAAATGTAGTTTATCGATATACTGTGGGTAAAAGGTTCTTTGTTTATAGGACAAATATATATATATATATATATATATATATATATAATATTATATTTATAATGTTGTATGTTGTATAAAACAATGTATTAGTTCGTTCCTTATAATTTAAAGTTTGTCCCAAATGAGTGAGCCAGTGGTGACTGTGATGAGAAAAAACTCCTTGAGATGGTAGGAGGAAGAAACCATCACCACTGGTTCGCTCATTAGGGGTTAACTTGATTAAGATAAAATGATGAATTGTACATAATTCATTGTATTTATTGTTTATATTCAGATTTTTTTATTTATTCTTTGTGACAATATACAATCTAATTCAATTGAACTAAACGGTGATCCAACATTCAGGTCATGGTTCTACAATGTCCATGCATATGGACTTGTTTGACTTATTCATTAGTCAGTGGGTCAGTAATAAACGTTTCAAGGCCTCTTGTACATTCACCAAACTGTGACCCAGTCTGTTAAGAGTAATCTGTCTTGCCTTTGTCAGTCTTGACCATGAGTGCTTGTACACAGGAAATGGTGATATTGTGAAGCGAGGCTACAAAAGTAAGCAGAGGAGAAATGGGATGTTAGAAATCATAGGAACATGAGAGACAATACTCAACAGCCTCCTCTTTCAGAGATTAAAACTGATTTCCTGCGATCAAGTACAAATCCTGCGCCTAGTTCTTTTAAGCTTTCGAATTTCAAACTGTGGTCGTCACTTCAAGGTTACTGTAAAAATAAAATAAATAAATAGATAGTTGTGTATTGTTGGAAAAAAAAACATAATTTTTGGTATTTCCACTATGATTAAATAAATGTATGTACCACACAAGGCCACTTTGCACTTTTGTGGGTTTAACAGCAAGCTAGTTTCGGGACTCCAAGGCAATCTTTTTGCCACACACACTTTCTCTCTAGGTTCTCTATTCAAGTCACAATACACCCAGTGACAGTCCAGCTGTTGACAAATAATGGAGGCCATTGACTCTACAGCCCTCTCGGGAGTCTCTGAAGCCAAACAGCTTAAGACTCTTTGTCAATAAATGTTGACTTCCAGGCCTCCCACTGGTCTTTTTTCTCTGTCAAAGGTATAAATGCTGAAACTAGGAGAAGCAGCAACCTTCGCCATTCGGCTACTTGGCTTGCATGCCGGCACTCCCGAAAGCTTCATGTTGTGACATTGAATCTCTCGACGATAGGCACTGATAGGCGCAAAAGCTGGTGTTGCGCAAAAGACTGAACTGCCTAAACATTAAGCCTTTTGAGAGTCCATTAATTTTGAACCCGATCAGATATACTTGTTTAGATGCAGCCAACGCCTTGAGATCTTCCCACCCGATAAGAATGCAAATGCGGTCGGAGACTAAATGGGAAGTAGACTTGAGGCCCAGTGGAAAACTTGTCAGTCGAGATTTACTTTTAACGAATGCATTAATGATGTTGTAAAGATAAACTCTGGATTCATCATCAGACTCGCTGCAGTCTTCATAACGTAACCAACCATGGGAAAATGGGGTTACAATTCGAAGATTTTTTACAATACAATAACAAGTCTGAAAATGACATGCTTTCGAAATAGACCGAAAATGTTCTGAAAAAATAGTACAAATTGTAATTTGTAATCAATTGTAAGCAGTACATCATTCGAACATGTAAAGAGTCTACTTAAACTTATTATAACAGAAAAACACTGTGCTTTTGTAAAATAAAGAAAACAGACAGAGGGCGCTCTCTATTGTCTTTGTCATCTCTCTTCACAGACACATAAAACTACCTGAGTTTTGGTGAATAGTTGCCTCACAGACATAATATATAAAATGTATATATGTATAGAAAGCTCGAAATAAACAATTTCACATCTAATACAAATATTCTCTGATTCTGTAATCCCTATGAAAGTTATAAAAGCTACAGTTTCTCCGGTATCACCTCATTAACAGTTCGTGTGGAAACATAGCGAATGTTCCGTTTGGTGTCCTGATGATTAACGTAATTAAAAACACTATAATTAATTCAAAACCTTTACGATGATATTGCATCTTCATGCTCTATGTTTAATTTGGTTTCACTTATAAAAAAAAATAGATTTGCATAAATCATTCATATTTGTCCATGTTTATAATAATTAGAATAATAAAAACTTGAAAAGTATACATTTACGGTACATTTAGAAAAGATTCAAATGTACGATTGAGTTGCGGTAAATGACGAGTCATCTAATGAAAATCGTGCAATTAATCTCATATAATTTAACCGAATGACAGCCCTAGTTTTTTATGCATACAGTCAGTTTGCATAAACAAAAAATATCCCGCAATAAAAAAAGTTAATATCCCACTTATGCTCATGAGTGCATGTAAATTTAGGTGTAGGATGTTCACTCTGCTGATCAGCTCCAAATCATATCATATGCATTAATTTCTTCAGTTTTTTATATACCGATTACAGAATATTATCAAATTTCAAATATCTCCTGTATAGTATTTTAATTTCACACAGAAATGTATTAAAGCTCATTTTATATCATTATTTGTTTGTTAGATAGAAATATTATATTTGAATGCATAAATACTACATGTATTCATAAATACCACTGTATAAATGAAGGGTGAGTTGTAAATCGGAAGTGGTATCAGTCGAATAATCAGAGGGTTGTGAGTTCAAATCCCTGCATCACCAAGCTGCCCATACTGGGCCCTTGAGCAAACCCCTAAACCTCAATGGCTTTATTATATAAATGAGAAATGTCTGTATTTGGGCGTCTGCCAAATGCTATAAATATAAGTATATCGGTATGGCGTATAATTTAGTTTGAGTTTTACTATATTTTTAAATTCTCTTTATTAGAACCAACACTAAGTGATCACTTAGTGACCAGTCTGATGTGCCTGAAGCTGTCTCACGTGCGATGCATGGCAATATCAGTCTCCCAGTGACCTCCTGCTTTATCAGCATCGGGTATTAGTGTGTGAGGGATTTCTGTCTGACAGGCGACGATACGCTGTGAATAAAAAAATTACAATCTAAGCGTATCGGTTGGTGGGGAGGGGGGTTATTGATATTTTGTATATATATGTATATACATATATATACATATATGTATATACATATATATACATACATATATATATATATGAATCATGTAATAATATAATATACTATCTTGCCATGTTTCCTCTGTAAGAAGCAAATCAGGCAAAAAGTTTTCCCATTGTTACAAGCAGCTTACAAGCAGCATCTGCAGTCAGTAAATACTATGATTTTTAACAATATGTAGAATATTGTTCTATTGGGTGCAACAGAAAAAAATTATATATTATAAATAATGGATTTGTCTTTAGAGTGACATCTTGAATGTATTGTACACGCACAAGCTTTTCCAAAACCAGTGGCGGAGCCAGGGATTATTTATAGGGGTGGCGAGTTAGGGGCCAGCAGTTACGCTGGGGTAAAAAATATCATTATGCAAACAACCACAGCACTCTTTCAACCTTTCAAACAATCCAAACATTATCGAATAGACACGATTGAGGTTCTTCTAGATCAATATCAAGATCGATAAATGCAATTACGAGCGGGGTGGCCGGTTGGGTGGGCGTGATTATGTCCATGGTTGCCGCAGCCACCCCTGGCCACCCCCTTAGCTACACCCCTGTCCATGTATGTAAAAGGAAGTAATGTTTGTCGATGTAACGTCTCTTTATTAAGTGGTACATTAATGAGGCTTGTTGTTAGTGTCTATAATGTCATTATGAGCTGAAAGAGAGGGTGTGAGAAAAGGGTAGTATAGTGGGAATGTTTTTCATGTCTTTTTTGGTCAATTTTGAAAGAATCCATTGCGATTGCAAGAGCATTGTTTATACGTACCTTAAAAATGTAGGTTACATTCATTCTGAACAAAACATCTGTCATAGAAACATCCTTCACTTTAAACACACACAAAAAGCCTGCTCTGACATGACACCAAATGCTCCAGTAAATGTTTTTGCCACTTATATGCACTGCAGTTTGCACATATTACTCACTTTTCTCCACCAATGAAGAGATCTAGAAGCAATTTTCCAGCATCCAAGCTGGATTTAATTTACAATCATAGCATTTGGCAGATGCTGTTGTCCAGAGCGACTTACAATTATCTTATTTTTACAATCAGGTTGTTGAGGGACTAACAGTGGCAGTGCTGGAATTTGAACTCATCACATTCTGCTCAGAGATCCAACACCTTCCTTTTCAATTAACCCATAACCACTGCTATGGAGGGTATGGAGCAGTTGTTCAGGTTTGTTGAGTGACAATTTTTTTGTGTGACTTGTAATGTTATAAAAGAACACAATAGTGGTGTAGAATATATTGTACATGCCCCATAACACTATAAATATGCAGTAAGCATTTGTACAAGGTATACAGATGGGCTGACTTACGAGGTTACGATGATTTGACTTAGGATTTGACTTACTTGACAAAAACTTTAAAAATATTTACATTTCTGGCAGCATTTTAATTTTCATACGATACGTTGGAATGCTGCCAGGATCTACCATACCATATTTTAAAGTTACAATGATGTCATTGTAACAGTTCGCCATCGTCACTATCAGTATTTCAATCCGGTTGAAGAAGTTACCTGATTCAATCATTTACCTGGCTTATTTCCCAGATAATTTCATTTCCACACCACTCCTTCCAATTCAATTCGGATCAAGCTCAATCAAATCTATTAGTGTGTTTCCGATTTTGGGGATTTTCCGAACCGATCGAACTGACTGATCCAAATACTTACAGATTATTTGTTTGCCTGTAAAATGTACCTAATGTACAGTGAGCTTCGTCGATTCGCCAAAATTAGAACGTTGTTGTGTTTAGCTGCAATCAGAAATGTCGTTTTCATCCATCATGTATTAGAAAGTGAGAAATATGCGAAAAGCAGGAGCTCCTGTGTTTGAAACAGTAGTGAATCACACAGCCAACGGGTTTTTACTGGAGTCCCCTGTGATGAGAAATAGAGGCTGCTGTCATGTGATTAAGGTGGAAATTTATGCCGTGAGGCCGGAGCCAGACACAAAAGTGATGAGGAGTAAGGAAGTTGACCGGGTAAACGGTTATAGACGGAAATGTGGTTTTAATCAGTCGAAAAAAAAAAAGGTGAGGATCCTATCCAATCATGCACCATGACTGATATTAATGTTTGCCATTTTTTTGCTTCCATCCTGACTTTATCTGTCTGACAGACAATAGAAGCAGAACGCTCCAATTATTCTGAAAGGCCAGAGGGAAAGATGAGAGAGAAAAGAGAGAGAGAGAGAGAAAAAGAGAGGGAGAGATGAGAGAGAGAAAGAGAGACCTGCACACCAGGAAAAGGCAATGAAAGTCCTCTATGATTAAGAGATGAGAGCCCAGATGATGTCATAGGTGCACAGAAGCCCCATGACTACTTCCATGGCATTATTGTCTAGGCTTGCTCCAAACACATGTTCCAACCTCAAATGCCATTTGAAGCAGGATCTCCCAGGAAGCGTTCTCATTTAAAAACCATTTTCACTCTTCATTGCCCGCTCAAGCTCAGGCCTGAGCCTCAAATTGGCCACTAGTGTTGCACTGTTCCCCCTTCCCCCCCGCTTTAATAGCAGACACAGGTCAAGGTCAATCAGCTCCGAATTAAAACTCATATTTTTTCCATCGGCAGCTTGGCTTGATTGTGACTACAGCGGTGTTCGAGGTCGCAGGTGTGACACCTCTGTGTGATATTAATGCACTGTTGTTCGACCTTGTTTTTTTAACACTAACTCATTATAAACTTTAGTATTGTCGCAGCTCGGTGGAAACAGATTGCATAGTAGCGGTCGGTGTAAACCTTTCAGTGTGTATGCCACATTACCAAAGGCAATGAAAGAAAAATCATTACGCTCGAATGTAGCAATAAACCCAGAGTTTCTCTTTTCATGGAAAGCGGTAATTAATTTCTCCTGTTTTGCATCAAGGGTCAAATGTGCGCTTGAATAATGAATGTGTTTGTTGGATCAAACCAAATAGCTCGGAGCGATTTTTTTTTGTGAAATAGCAAGCGACTCATGCTTCCGTTCATTATCTCAGCTTATCGCATCTTACTTCCAGCGTTAGCTCTACCACTTCATTCCCTTCCATTAGCTGCCCTGTCACTCTTCTTAGCCTTTCTAACTAGGGTGTTAAAAGAATAGTTTAGGCAAAATATCAATTTTACACAATTACCTCAAGTGTAGTAAATAAACCAAGACAATCCTGGGGTTGAACGTTTGCTTTGTTTGGACGAGGCTAACAAGCAAGAGACGTTTGTAGCTGGGAGTTTAGCATCACAGCTAAACCTCTTACACCTTTAATATAAAAGGGATTTTGTATTTAATTATACTGTATGTGTCTGTGCTTTCTGATACTGTATGATGCAATGGTAATAAAGCAGAGATATACAATTCTTTTCTAATGAAGGGCCGAAAATCAAACTTGATCAAAGGCCGTGGGTCGAATTTTACATTATAACAAACTGAATAATATTAAAATGAAAGTTGCCCCGGTTCCCCTTATATATGATTCCATAATACAGGTAGTCCCCAAGTTACAATTGTTTGACTTGTGATTTTGCGATTTCCGCTGCAACAAAATTGTAAAGATATACCGTAATTTCCGGACTATAAAGTGCACCCATAAATAAGCCGCACCTGTCTATAAGCCTGTCTACACTAATGTACTTTACACAGGCTTTAACGAAAGACATGTTACATGGTGTAACGGGTGAAATATGTTGCGCTTCCTTTAGGAGCATAGCGGTATTTTGGGAATAGCCTGCCAGAAGCGAGCTCTCTCTTCACCCAGACTCAGCGTAATGTACTTTACACAGGCTTTAACGAAAGACATGTTACATGGTGTAACGGGTGAAATATGTTGCGCTTCCTTTAGGAGCATAGCGGTATTTTGGGAATAGCCTGCCAGAAGCGAGCTCTCCCTTCACCCAGACTCAGCGCGTTACAACGGCTTGTATCTAAAGAGTAGCCTACCAAGAAAGTCATTGTTTACTGTCTTCCTCCTTCCTTTCACAACTATTTCTCTCAGGGGTTTATCTTTTGGCATCGTCGTGCATTTAAAAGCTCAGAACAAAGGTGAGGTGCGATTTTTCGTTTCCGTTCAGAAATTTCATTGGTCTAATGTTATGGGGTTTAGTTTTTTGGCTTGAAGTTAGTGAAACTGGGAAAAACCAAAGGAAAAATTCATAAATTTGCTGCTTTGTTGTTTAAGCTGCGGGGTTCAAAACGTAAGAAAAAAACAGCGGCTTATAGTCTGAAAAATACGGTAGTAATTTATATAGAAATTATTATTTATAATAATAAAATTTATATAAAAAATATATTTATATAATTTATAATATTATTATTTATATGATTTTAAATTATTTATATAGAAGGCAAACGCAGCGGCGTAAATGCGGTACGTTGGGACATCTCCACCTTACCTCACTCTTTTTAATTATATTCAAAATCTGTAATACGTTTAACTGATGCAGTTTTATTTTTAAAGTTTCCTTGTACAATGAAAATTATAGTACAATGAAATCATTAGAAATGATCCCATTGAGAGTGAAATAAAGCTCAATGACTAATAAAGCTATTCAAGCTACAGTAAAAGCAATACAACCATATGTTTGTAATTTCAATGACCTCTAATGAGAGACATGAAGCTGGTCGTAATTTTTTCAACTGGGCTGAAGCTAACTTACTGACAAAGTCAGGAAAGTATATACTGTAGGTAAGAGTCAGTTAGCCAATCTAAGCTCCTAAGCATGGCCCTTAATCCTATAGCTGCTCATTTGTAGGAATGCCAAATGCTGTAAATGTAAATTAGACTGACATAAAGGTCATAAAGGTGGGTCCTGCTGATGTCTTTCATGCTTTAAGTAAAGCAGTGTCATTAGAAATAAAGATCTACGCCACTGGCATTTTCCATTTTTTTTTCACCCAATTTTCTCATATATGGCATAGTTTGGGCTCAGAAAAATAATGCCAACAAGCTGAAGCCAGCTGAAAGCCAAAAGACTTTCTTCTACATGCACACCTACAAGTGTTTATTTACTGTACAAATGATATTAATTTAGTCATGAAGTTTGCTCATTGGTTAGGATGTTGGACTTCTGTTTAAAAGGTCATGAGATCAAATCACAGCACCGCTAATCTGCTACTACTTGAGCAAAGCCCTTAACCCTCAACCCTTAACTGCTCAGTTGTATAAATGAGATCATTCATAGGCAGGCAGAGGCAGAGGCAGATGCAGGCTCTGGTTTAGGACTGTCTGTCAAATGGTGTAGATGTAGGTGCAGGGAAAAGATGGAAAGTCCAGTAGAAATGGAAGCAAGGAAACATCAGACTACAGACATGTCTTGACCCAATATATCAGCTGATTATTATTTAAAAGACAATGATGTTTATTATTTTTGCTCAAACTACCCACAATGCCATTTGACTACCTGCTTATAGCAGTGCCGGTGGGATTTAGCCTTTGCTTTATCTCTTTATCTCAGCAGAGCTGACTTCATCTGTACATAAACTAGCTTCTGATACTTGTTTGCGATTCCAGTAATCCTGTGTTGGATTGCTCATGACTCTGAGATCGCTGGAAATCGCTGAGTGAGAACAGAAGCTCCTGCTAAACACGTCATTTATGATTAATTGGGTTTGATTTCATTTTTAATGTGCTTTTATCAGTCGACCATGTCATTAAGCAGCTTTTACAGTAATAAATACATTTACAAAATGTGTCCGTTTATTGTTTATCCATAATACGTGAGCTAGAGGAAACAAGTGAGGGAAAAAAAATCCCTGTGAGGAAGAAACTTTGAGAGGAACCAGGTTTTGCAAAAGTGGACACTGGATATCATGCAGTGTAGTTTCATCAAATTATTAAAATATTAACATGTTCCAAGGAGAAGCTTTACCTTAAAGATTCCCCCAAGTGCAACGAGCTAAACGAGCTAAAGCGCTCTTTTTGGTTCCCATTTTTACAGTTTTTTTACCTCAGCGAGTGTCCCGAGCCCTTTTCAGCATGGTTTGTTGATCTTTCTGCTGAATTACACCTGATTCGATTCATCATTCAATTACCACGTTGAGCAGAAATATTAGAGCATTGAGTTGCTCAGCACCATTAGACAGTATTCACAGGTCAAAGAAAACACGGCGCTGTGATCTCAGCATTGCCGTTCTTAGTCAATATGTTCCTTTTTGTGAAGCCGAAACTAGCGTTTCTAACACTATTGACAGCCTCACCTGAATCGATGTGCAGACATTTGCACTTATTTCCAACACGACCATTCTACCAGTGCTTACTGAATCCTACAACCACACTGATGTACATCTCTGTGGACTGATCCACGACAGGGCATGTTCATGCACTAAATAAGCTCTTTGTGAAAATGATCCTAAAATCCTCTTTCATCCTCCTTTCTTCTTTTTTTTTTTCATTAATCCTTTATGCCTGTTTGTATAGGGGGGATTTTAATCGTTCAAGCTCCCATCTATGTTTATTCGAAACACCGGATTAATTGCATAATAGCAGGTTTATCAGTTTTCTTCCATCTCTTCACAGTTTCCCCCGTCGTGTTTGAAGAGCACAAAAGCCGAGACCCGTTTCAAAAACCCCGTGAGCGTGTGTTTGTTGCATTGTGTGGATGCCTGGCTTTTTTTCTTTTTTTTTTTTTTTTGTCATGCTTATCGTGCTTTCCCATACAGCCATAGCACAGGGTATTAGAAGCCTGATGAGCCGAGATAGACACCACATGACATTAGAGTTATTTAGACCTACTCCGTGTCGAGTGGGTGTGTGCGAGCGATACGCAAAACATGTGGACAAGAGCATGGACTGAGATACAGAGAGGAGAAAAAAAAAAAAAGGGCAGTTAGGGAATGTCAAGTGAGGTTTGGCTTGTAAAAGTGGGGTCATCGGCTGTGATTGGTGCAGGAGGAAAGAGGAGCTTTGGGATTGTGTCCTATATATCCAAAGCTCACTGTGTCCTTGCTTTCTCTCTGCCCTAGATAGAATATACACTAATGATGGGAAGATCTGACCATTTTAGTGACCTGGCTTTTTGAAGCTCCTTAAACGAATCTTTTTTTTGGTCATTTAGTTCATTTGGTTCCTTTGATCAGAAATTAAATAAAATGTTATATTTTCAATAAGCAGATCCCCCAACACGTTCACATACGACAATGCAGCTAAGGACAAATTTTGATAAACAGAATGAGTATTGCATTGTGTGGCGTCTATGGGAGTCACGTGACAAGAGATCGAACGACTCGGACCAGAAGATTCATGAGGTAAACTATTCAATTCTGTATCCTGTACATAACCTATGCAGATTTTGCGATGCTTTGCTCATTCGCGTCCAGTAGATAATGAACGAATCATTCATTGAAACGACTCGTTCTTTTGAGTCACATTATCAAAATGAAAGAATCGTTCATGAACAACCCGTCACACCACTGCAAAGAAGCACAAACGGGATCTCAAGATATACCATTATTCACACTTTTCAGTGTAATGAATCAAATGACACGTCTATGAGTCGAGCAAAACACGAATATCTAGTCAAGACTTATCTTATTTCTAGCCATAAAAATCTGATTAATCTAATTTTAAGAATAAAATACTATGAAGAGCAGATTGTGTAAGATTATAATGATTGTTTTAAGATTATTTATCTGTTTTTTTCTTAGTTATTAAAGCTTAAATTTAGATATTTTACATGTACAGTTGCATGCATTCCCCTAAAACATAATGTTAAACAATCTTAGTTTTCAGGTCATTTGAGAGTTCTTTTGAGACCCCCATGTTGCCACTCTTCAGAGGAGAGTCAAAGAGAACAACAACTTGCGATTGTCCACCTCAAATACCCTTTCTCATGATGGGATGCACCTGCCTATGAAGTTTAAGGCTTAATGAGCTCACCAAACCAATTGTGTGTTCCAATGAATAAGTGCTAAGTAGTTACAGGTATTCAAATCAACAAAATGAGATGGGTGCCCAAATTTATGCACTTGTCTAATTTCCTTTTGATGCATATTGCACATTATCTGTTAATCCAATAAACCTCATTTCACTATTGAAATATTACTGTGTCCTTCAGTTATTTGATATATCAAAATGAAATTGCTGCTCCAAACACCCAAATATTTATAAATGAAAATCATGGACATTGTCAGAGGTTCCTAAACTTTTGAGCTTTTATTGCATCTTTTTATTTTAGCTGTAACAACTGGTTTCAAGGTTGCCATGTAAAAATGCTGAATAATCACAAAATCACTTGTTCATTACTATTATTTATTCCAAATGCTTGTTTAATGTCAACACCAAAACATTTATTTACAACTTAATGACACATTATAAGAGTCTGTAGTCTTAAGTCTGCACACTCTTTCCAAACATTATCCAGTTTGGTTATTATATATTGGAACTTTCTTCTTTATATAAAGTACTTATGACTTTTTACTAATTTGTTCTGTAGTTTGATTTCAGATTTTTGTTCTTTTCCGAAGCCTAGATATGTTTTCTTACCACGTGTAATTATCTTCCCGCACTGGCAGATCATTTGACTTGTTACTTGTCTGTATTTTCTTAAATCATGCATTTATTTCTTATATTTCGACAGTTATATTTGCAATGTCGGCTTCAAGGCGTTACTGTATAACACAAACTCAGCTTTCCCCACAGAAAAAAACCCCTCTAACAACAACAATAACAAAAAAGCCCCGCTACAGGCGAAACGATTGCAATATACATGAGATGCGCAAAGGCTGAATGTGTAACAGGCTGCCTTTATCTTCTCTCACCACCACACAACAAGAAGCTCTCATTAATGTGGTGCTCGATGTCTGCGTTTCCTTTTTCCTTCAGAAAAAAAAAATGTGCAATTGTGGTCTCATCGTTCCGTCGCCTTTTAAAAACACATAAAAACCTAGTGGAAAAAAATATTGCATTTAATGTTGTTTTATTTTAAATGGACTGCATTTCCAGGGATACTGCACTCACGTAGCTCTGAAAGCAAATAACCTTTGGAATAACCTTTTAAATGGTGTTTGCATCAACAGGTGTTGAACTGCCTACACTGACACCTCTTGCACCTCACACTTTGTGTGTGTTTGTGCGTGTGTTTCGGTATATAAAGCAGGATCCTGCTCATTGCTAACATGAACAGAGAATATATTCAAGATGACACAGCGTCTGTAGGATACGATCGCAAGCGGGTTATCGACCGAGACCCGAATGAGTCATACTCAAGCTAGGCAAGGTCAAATCAAGACAGACAAGCAGACTATTACAGTCAGAGGGGGAAACAGCCCTGGTTCAAGTGAACTGGGTGAAGATAAAAAAAAAACACAAAACCAAACCCGAGGATAAAGGCTCGGAAATGTGCGATGGGAGAACGACCTCACAAAGTGAAAGGGTTTAAGTGATGGTTTTTATAGCCATCTGTCTGTATTGTGATTTATGATCAAACTCTTGATTTCACCCAAATGAGGATTGGTTCCCCTTTTAAAACTGGTTCCTCTCAAGGTTTCTTCCTCATAACATCTGAGTGAGTTTTTTCTTGCCACAGTCGCCACGGCTGCTCATCAGGGATAAATACACATCATTCACCTTGACTGTTGACTTCTGTAAAGCTGCTTTGTCTGTTGTAAAAAGCGCTATAGAAATAAACTTGACTTGACTTGACTTATAACAGAGTCCCATTAGCGAGAGCTGCAGCTATACTTTAAAATTCTCATTCTTCAATTATTAGGTTGTTGCTATAAAGAAAATGTTTAGTTTTTTTGGTAACGGTGGCTGATGTTACCATGTTAGACTAAATCCAAGGAGTCTAAACTGATTAGACTCCTGTTTTGTATTTGAACCAAAGACAACAAAACTCTTTATTGCTTCATTTTTAAACATCATCATCAAATTATTGTTAAACAAGCGAGGTAATCATTCTACTAATAAGACCAGAGAGGGCTATTTCCACTGACTGATCAGTGGTAAAGATTTTGAGATAATAGACAACTAATTAGAAGGTTGGAAGGTCAAATTCCAGCACCGCTGAGATACCATTGTTGGGCTGTTATGAAATCCTCTTAATTGATTGCATTTCAAAATTCAGCATTTGACGATCACAATCAAGTTGATAAATACTTTTAACTGTATGTCAAAAACATATTAGCAAAATGAAATAAATTAGAATTTGGAAATGTTTTAATTCTCCTTAATGACGATTACAAACTACTACTACTTACTTACAAAACACTAAATAGTTTATCTCCTATGTATCTCTCCAGTCTTCTAACACGATACAATCCAGCACGCTCCGTGAAACTCCGGACTTCTATATATATATATATGTGTGTGTGTGTGTCAAATCAAATGTGTGTGTGTGTGCGTGCGTGTGTGTGTTGTTAATATCTACATGTATAATATATTATACTTTATCCTTTTATAAATATGAATGCATGTTTTCGCTTAAAGTCTAATGTCATTCATGAGGATTTTTTTGTATATTTATTTCTTTTGGATTACATGTATGTACCATAAATAAGAAAGAGCTGACTAGGAGAATATTATGTGAGCATTAGAAAAGCATTCGATATATCAACTACACTGCAGTGTACAAAATAAGACATGCACTTTATGTACAGGTTTGACCGTGTTATAATTACCGCCTGAGCGTATTTCACGATATCTTACAGAATACCGCAAGCTTGGGGAACTGCGAGTAATTGCATTTGATTGTGGATAATAATAGGTGCTATGTGTGCATTCTGCTGTAATTCCGGTACCTGTAGTATAATTATAGAGCTGAAAGGATATACGTGGTCCATTATTGAGAGGTATCAGGAGAAATGTATCTGTGGGGATTTTTGGTGGAAGGCAGGGGATTTGGATGGCACTCATTTTCAGACTTTTTCCTTTTTTTATATTATACCTGTATACACTTAGTAAATGCTTTCACCAAACACAAGCAAAGCATATAGCCGAGCAATTGTGGGTTAATGGAATTGCTCAAATGGTTTATTTTTTAGTATTTAATATTTGAACTTGCAGTCTTCTGGTAACGAAGCCCCATATTCTATATAATGGGTATTAAGGCATTTTAAATGTCTGTGACTTACACATTAAAAGAGTATGTCTCAAAAGCCAATTTATGCAACAACAAAATAAAATTCCTTGGCTCCGGAAAAATAGTGGGAACAAAGCTACACAATGGATAAAGCTCCTCGGGTGATGAATCTTCTGCTCAGGGGAAGATTGAATGCGAGGAAGAAAAGTAACAGCCTGCGTAAGAGCTTCGCACGGTTGCCAGGACACTGCCACCACCTCATTCTCTCTCTCTTCCTGTGCCAGCTAACCTGTTCAATTGTTTATTATTCCCCGCCTTACACACACACACACACACACACACACTGACATGAGCATTTTTCTGTCTTGTCATCTTCCCTTGTTCTTGATCATTACTCCGGTCAGTACATTTCGCCACCTCGAATATCAAACAGGTCATGGAATGGGCTTCCTTTTTCACACCCACACACAAACACACACTCCAGTAAAACCCTATTGTGAATCGCAGCTACACACAAAAACACACACAATGGAATTTAAATGCAATGCAAATCATATCTGATATGATATTCCATGCTCCATGACTTATGAAGTGTTTATATCGAGATGGTGCCTGGGGTAAAAACAAATGTCTCTAGCCAACTGCAGAATCAGTTTCTGAAGGACAATCTGGTTTGTGTGATTCGTTCTCTCTCATCAGTTGCATAACTAAGACACTGCTTAAGTTCTCACTATTATGAATCACACACAACAGGCCTGGAGCTCCCAGGGGCTTTGGAGAATGGTCTAATGGGTCCAGGCATGGTGCTAAGATTCAGAGTTGGTTGGCATTCACTGGAAGTGGTATTAGACGAGTTTTTCTTTAATGCATCTTCAAATAGCAAATGATGCAATGATTTGATATAAAATGTGTTGTTATATAAATGATATTAGACTTTACTAGTTCTAGTTAAAAATGCTACAAAATATACAGTAAACATCTTGGCTTACATTTACTTCTTAATGATAAAAAGGTATCATATACAGTATTATACTGTATACACTACACCCATCAGGCATAACTTTATGACCACTGATCATTGAAGTGAATAACACTGAGTATCTCTCCATCATTGCACTTGTTAGTAGGCATATTAGGCAGCAAGTGAAAATTTTGTCCTCAAAGTTGACGTGTTAGAAGCAGGAAAAATGGGCAAGCATAAAGATTTGAGCGAGTTTGACAAGGGCCAACTGGTGATGTCTATATGATTGGGTCAGAAGAGAACAGAAAACTGCAGCTCTTGTGGGTCTGCAGTGGTCAGAATTTATTAAAAGTGGTCCAAGGAAGGAACAGTGGTGAACAGGCGACAGGGTCGTGGGCGGCCGAGGCTCATTGATGCACGTGAGGAGCGAAGGCTGGTCCGCATGGTCCGATCCATCAGACGAGTTCCTGAAGCTTAAACTGCTCAAGAATTTCATGCTGTTAATGCTCGACGGGTCAGAACTGTTTTGGCAGCAAAAGGGGCACCAACACAATATTAGGCAAGTGGCCATAATGTTATGCCTGATTAGTGTATATACAGTATTAGTTCCAATTCTCCAAAAGCAATATGTCCATTTTTCTAAATAAATTCAAGATTCGAGTTTTTTGTCACAAACATATATATGCAAAATATTGCATATATACTTGCAGTAAAATGAAAAAATAAATAAATTGAAATAAATTTACCAAATATTCATACAATACTGTAAACATAGACAAATGCTTTTATGAATAATTTAGTAAACCACCTGTCCATTTGTGGAAATGGACCACCAGTGACAAGATATAATTGGTCATGGAACTGCCATGAAAAGGGACTTGGTGTTAATCAGTGTTATAACTGAGCTCACCAATATGATCTCATGATTTAAAATATGTTTTATTATAAATATTTTCGAGGCTAAATATTCTTGTCATGAATAAGTTGAGTTCGGGAATGGGGAACGTATATTTTGGCAGCCACGGTAACTGTAAGCAGCCATATTGGAATCTTGATTAAAAACAGCCTAAATAAAACCAAATGTATGTAATGCCTGTGTCACATGGTAGTTCTCTCTACATAGTGGTATAGATAATCCACATTTTTCCCAAACATGTGGTCTCATTAATGTTAAATCGATTTTCTGACAGCAAGTTTCTGATCATCTCAACCCCTTTATTCCATAGTGGTATGTCCCAGTTAGCATATTGAGCGATAGCCTAATGTTGGCCCACACTTAGACATTCATCTGACCCATATATGACTGTGGAAAGACAGCAACAAACCCTGACAAATTTTGACTCCACTCTGATGAAGCCATATTTCCAGATTTATATCTGCAGTGGCACTCATTGGAAGATTGCAGGTTCAGATTAAACGTGACTGTACTCAGAGCACTTTTGGCTGAGGTACCACTGCTGTTGTGATAAGTGAGGTTTAGATGACTGTACTGAAATATGTTTTTCCTGAAATCATCTGAGATCTGGGAAGATATCAAGTCAGCCTCTTTTGCGTATTAAGATAATCGCTATATGATTATGTCAATCTTTTAACGTTATATGATTTCTCTGACGATCGACCTGTGATTTAAAGCATTACGACCTCCTGTTCATCATCAATCAGTAAATACAATACATTCGAAATACTTTAAAATGAGCTTGAGGCAATAAAGATATTGTTTGGTGATGAGCATGATCCTTAGTTTCACCATGGCTACTAAGGCACCTGCTTTTGTTTCATGTAAGTCCTCTATTCTGTGGCTTCTACATGAGTGTGGTTACACTGGAAAAAAAAAATAAAATTTGACAGTGCCAGAACGTGTCATCGGCTGCCTTGGTCACAATGACATTAAATCGGCTACCTGTCAGCACATCCCATTAAGCTTTTTAAGCCCACCAATCTCATCTCATGTCCAGAAGTCTTTTTACAACAAGAAAATTTAAATCACTAAACAATATGTATTCATAAAGTATGTCTATGTTATATAAACAGATTTTGATTTGTTACAAGTAAAAATAGAGATATGTTGAGGACACAGTTTTAGAATGAACAAATCTTTTTTGAGTCATTTAGATTATTTTGTTCCTTGAATCCTTTGATAACCTTCATAGCATCTACACGAGCTACGTGACAAAAGAACGAACGACTTGGACCAGAGGACTTGAGATGAACTGCTCAACTCTGTTTCCTGTGTAATGCACTGCATAGCGTCTAGGGGAGTGATGTAACAAAAAAACAAACGACACAGGCTAGAAGATTCTAGAGGTAAACTCTGTTTTATGTACATAACCTACGGAGATAAGATATTTTCCTCTTATCTTTATTTTAATTAGGTTTTTTTTAATGCTTGGAACACACTACTTGGATGCTACTTTTAAAGGCGCAATAAAAAAGAAAGATTATTATTATTTTTTTTATTATTATTATTATATAACTATCATGGGTTTAAGGTTTTTTACCTTGTACAAGGTAAAGTGCATGCTATCACCTGTATATTGCACCCTTTTAAGCTTGTTGAGTATACCTGTCCTGCTTTGATCAAGAGTCGTAAACCAGAATACGAATACGACATTTATTAGCCTTGGGAAACAAACTGAAGCTAGAAAGCAGCATGTACCGGAAAATGGGTATATTCCGAAACACAGGTAGTCCAGGGATAATCGCCAGAATGAAACGCAGATCGGACGGTGAGTGAGTGCGAACGGTGGGCCTTATAAAGGGAGGGTGTGGATTGGAGACAGTTGAAGGTGATTAGTATGAAGGCGAGGTGCTGCGAGTGTGCCGAGGGCCAAAAGGGGCGTGGCTGGTGGTTCCCTGACAGTACCATTCCAGATATATTCCCCTGTTGCTTATAACCTCCAGGCTTTCCATTGGATTTGGAAATGTTGCTTTGTCCAATAAGCCACTTGATTACTGATTAAAATTAAGGGCTGTAATAATGAGTTAACAGAAATTCATTTTAATGGATCTTATTTTATTCATGCAATTAATGCAGCACGCATTTCTGCTTGAACATTTTTAAAGAATAAATATATATTAAAGAGCCCTAATATACACTAAACTGCCAACATTATTGGGTCACCTGCTCATAAGTATGTGATTTTTGAGCATCTCATTCCATATTTAGTCCCAATTTGCTCTTATAATTCTTCTAGGAGGAAAGATAGATTCTGGAGTGTGCTTATGGATATTTTTGTCACATTGTTGTTACTTAAGGCAGGTACTCATTTAGGGTGAGGAGGCCTGGGGTGCAGTCAGTGTTCACATTCATCCCAAAGGTGTTCATTAGGGTTGAGATCAGAGCTCTATAGAAGATCTTTCTCTCCAAAGCATGTAAACCAGATCTTCAAGGAGCTCACTTTGTGCACAGGGGCATTGCCATGCTGGAACAGGTTTGGGTTTCCAAGATGGAATAATTGCAAATTTTTATTCTACCACATCTAAAGACGTTCTGTACAATTAAATGCCTCCAGCTTTGTGGTAACAGTTTGGATAAGAACCATATTTTTTTACACTATAGTAATGCTTGAAGTATTATATAAGAATACATGAAGCTCACTTTGTGCACGATGGGTATTGCCATTCTGAAGCATGTTTCGGGGTATCATCTAGAGGTCATCTGATTAATCTTTTTTTTTTGCCAATTAGTTAATTGCTGGAACTATTGACTATTGGCAAAAACTCATACTGATAGTTTTTCCTGGTTGTGTCTTGCTGAAATGGCTTAGAAGGTCTGCTGTCATTACGAGAGTGGCCTCTAGAGGCGAATCACTGACGCTATGTGCTGTTTGGTTTTTTTACGATAGAGTGCGTGCTGCATTATATTTATTAATTACATTCATTATGTATATATTTATATTTATTTATATATATACATTTATTTAGCACATTTTCATTATGCAGTACTTTTTTTAATATATTTTTATAATAAAGTCTAGTACTATTATACATGGACGGTTGTGCTTGTTTTTAATCAGTATACATTTTACAAACTATTGGTTGATAGTACAATAGTAGTGTAATAATGTAGACCTTGTCCCCTGGTGGTCTAGTGGTTAGGATGCGACGCTTTCACCGCTACAGCCCGGGTTCGATCCCTGGTCAGGGAACTGACCCCAGCCATTAGGGTTGCACAAGCCTTAGTGCCGGTTCCGAACCCTGATAAATGGGAAGGGTTGCATTAGGAAGGGCATCCAGCGTAAAAACATGTGCCAAATCGAACATGCGGATGGTCCGCTGTGGCGACCCCTAATGGGAGAAGCCGAAAGAAAGTTTAATAATGTAGACCTAGACAAATGGTTTGCCCTGTAGCTGTGACCCCAGGTGTGATGAAGTGCTTTAAAAAGGTTGGTTAGAGACTTCATCACCTCTTCATTATCTGATACCCAGCATTTATTGCAATTTGCATACTTCCTCAGTCGATTTATTGATGATACCATTAAATACCTCTTATTCATAGCCTGGAGCTATCTCCACTGTCAGAAAAGAAACTGTAAAATGCTGCTAAGTGGTAACCACAGTTCAGCATTTAAGACAATCATTTCTAAAGAAATTCAACACCAGTTTGGAGGACTTGAGGATTAAACACATCCTTGTTTAATTGCACATTGACATATGAAGGTCAGTGCTCCATGTGACTGTGCGTGCAGCCTTGTGCTGCCATCTGTTGCCGGGTTATCAAAACTAGATCCTTTTTGATACCACCTTTGCTGCTGAGATCAAGCAAGACCTGTTTTGGTACTATGATATTAACATCCTGGTGAGGGAGACCATTTAGCATCATTAAAATGTCCTAAAAGTTGGTAAGGAACTGTTCATTTTGCACTATCGAGAGAATCACAACCTCGACATTTCACTGTGTGCAACTGCCCACATCTGCACTTCATTCAGAATCTAGTCGTATTGTTTTTGACCCTGACCTTTCTATCCCTTAATTTCTATATTCTAGTTTTATCGTTTTCATTCAAGAAATTATTCCTGTTTATCTCCATTTTTAGACACATGAACTGAGTATAAGATGGAAAGTGGCCAAAAACAATTCAAATTTTTACCTCCAAAGCGTCATAATTGGCAAATTAGCAACGCCTTTCACAGGAGATGTGCAGCGAGCACTCACTCCATTCCTCTTGCCCTCTCTCTCTCTCTCTCTCTCTTTCTTTCTCTCTCTCTCTAACACTCGCACTCTCTCTCTCTCTCTCTCTCCCTGCACACGCTCTCACTTTGCACACAAGAAACCCAGTCAGTGTCGAGTCTGCTTGCTCACGGAATGCTTACACCTCGCGTGCCCATAGTGGAGACACTATTCTCGTCTCTTCTCTCTTCCCTCTCTCTCTCTCTCTCTCTCTCTCTCTCTCTCTCTCTCTCTTTCTCTCTCTGACAGAACTGATTTGCTGATAGGACTTCTGACCGCCTGAAATCACGTAAGTCTTTCATTCTTATGATGATTCAACATTTTTTATGTTGCTACTGAATTTCCTTTATAAAAAAGTTGTCTATAGAAATGTTTTATATATGTATATATTTGCATACCATAACACACACACATACAGGATATATATATATATATATATATA
>MU551540.1:1911374-1972542 GCA_024362625.1 Silurus asotus | reverse complement strand
TATATATATATATATATATATATATATATATGCATGTACTACTATACACTTCTTTCTTATTCTATTCTATAAAAAAACAAGATTTCTATTTTCTATTGTTCTTTATATTTTTTTAACATTATATAACTTTTTTTAACTATATAACTTATATAACTTATATAACTATATATATAAATAAATCATAAACATTTTTTAAATGTAAAAAATCTGCAAAATTTCAAGAGATGAGTTAAATCATTGTACACTTGGTCTAATTTGTATTCACGTGACATATAACGTGACATATACTGTGTTTATGTATGCATTAGATTTAGAATGTGCATTAGAAAGAGGAACACATTTCTACATGTATAATAACAGAGTACAGCCGTGTTGTTCACATACTGTTTCCTTCATGTAATATGTGTGTAATATACACACATATCGGACCAAATTTTAGCATAATCATAGACATGGATTTTTACTACTACTAATAGACATGACAGGCAATTTACCCATTTCTAACGTCTCTCGATCAGCAATGAATTAGTGGATAAATGATGAATGGATGATTGCAATTATTGATTACATGCATTGCTCATTAGTACACTTCATTGATTTAATGGGTCCGTTTGGCTTGAACACATGTATAATGGGTTGTAGGATTGTCTGGTGTAGATATAACATATCATCTTACCTTGATCTGATAGTCAGAGTAATCAAATCCACCAAATCTGAGTGGAGAACATGATGTAGGTAATTAGTTTTAGAGCTAAAATGGATAAACTCATGAACTTCATCTCATCAAGTAAAAAAAATTTTATATATATATATATATATATTCACACACACTATATTGGCAAAAGTTTTCTAGCCATAAGTATGGTATGTGAATTTGGAGCAGCACCTTCCACATTTACTCCCAATTTGCTCTTTTAATTCCTCCCACTCTTCTTGGAAGATGTTCCTCTAGATTTTGGAGTGTGCTTGTGGAGATTTGTGTTCATCAGCCACAAGGGTGTTAATAAGGTCTAGTACTGATGTAGGGTGAGGAGGTCTGGGGTGCAGTGTTTTTTCATCCCAGGGTTGAGATCAGAGCTCTATAGCAGGCCACCAAAGATCTTCCTCTCCTCTCCTGTAAAGAATATCTTCATGGCGCTGGCTTTGTGCACAGGGGAACTGTCATGCTTTTTTATTATACCACATCATATACAATTGAGTGCCTCCAGCTTTGTGTTAACAGTTTGGAGAAGAACCACATATGGCAGGAAAGGTCAGGTGTGCCAATATTTTTAGCAATATAGTTTATATAATGTATATTGATTTTTAGACACAATATTTTTTTGCTATAGTTTTTAATGTGTCTACTTATAAGTAATAGTCCCTGCAAATCAATACAGACCCTCTGACCCCTTTAATGAAGCATTTCTATCATCATGACCATGGTCTTTATCCAGAATAAGGGCTCAGAGGGCTCACTAAAAGGTTTGATCTGGATAAAAAAGATGCAAATCATACGCTATGGCTTTCCCAGTGACCAGCTCTTAATCCCTGTGTGATTTGTTTGAGCTGTGTATTAGGCAGGGAACGCTATTCAAGGGAAGAATGATGAGGTGTTCATGTCTCCAGGAAAGTTCCAGATACATGCAGAATTGTAGCTAAGCTAAGACAAAGTGAAGTACAGTAAAATGCGTAAAATTTGTCTATCTTAGGTATGCACTTTATGCAAGGAAATTTCTAAAAGCTGCTCTACACTGTGCTAGAAATAATTTCAAAGCAGCACAAGTCATACTGTTTCTAACATTCTGGTGAATTTTTTATGCACTTTTTATCCTGCTTTGATTTGCTCTTCTGGGGAAACAGTCCAATGTTTTATGAAGCTCTCCATTTCTTTTTTACCATTCAGAAATGGTTCCATCAGAAAGCTGCAACCGCTATCCATCTAACGACCCCCTGAAGAACCCTCAGAGTCGAATAATGTGCTCTACATCACTGCTCAGTATGCGCCTCCATTTTCCTTACAGCACGCTTGCGATTCTACCGTTCCCATTAATAACTGGTTATATAAATGCAGACAGATATTTTCAGGTTTTTTGTTGTTTTTTTTTACTGTTACAATTACCTTCAAACCTGCTCTATGAGCACACTGTTACGGACCACATGCTCATTTACAAGCACGCAAAAAGACATCGGTTGAGTCATGAGAGTGGAGAGTCGCCTCAAGTCAGCGTCCATGAATTTCAATCACGGCTGATAACGTGGAATTAGTTCGCTCCTGCCTCACACCGCACACGTAATTGAACATTAATAAGCTAAAATGTAGGGTTTCCTGCTGATTCCACCGTCTCACTCATAGCCTCTGAACTTATTACTTCAGAACGATGAAAGAAGCAAACCAGACTTACTTTCACCCTCATTCCTAAAGTCTAACTTGAGATTCAGCCATTTTTAAAAAAATCCCAATGGAGAGATTCGCCTGAAGCATGAAATGCAAACGCAAATGCAAAAATCTATTGTAGCTCTGTTTCACTTTGAGTGTTTTCAGTGCAAATCAAAACTTCCCACAAACTATCATTTCGTACAGTGTTTTAATTATAGTCATGATATCTGATTAAGATGTAAGTTAATTAGTGCATTGTGTGAGGAACGAAACGCGACGGGGTGCGCCGTTATAGGAAAAGAATTAACGACGGGGTGGTGCGTTACGGCTCGAAAGCTGATTAATAACAGCATGCCCTGAAGTCTTTTATTCCTTTTATGCCACACCGGAGTGGTGCTTATAGAAACCCGATTCCCTTCTGACCAATCGGATTTGAGAATTCTGCTGCGTTGTCATTCATCAGTGTACTCAATTATGCAGAAACTTCAATCATAATTTTTTTTATTAACTACACTGAATTTTAGAAAAGGAATGCAGTCACCAGGGTGAAGAATGTCATTCTGGACCCAATGATGGATTCTAGTTCTTTATTTTGGTTACACAAGCTTATTTCTTCCACTAAATATAGACCAGGAGGTACAAGGCATTAAAAAAGGCGTTATTTAGAGATAGTTTGGAAAAGATTTGGTACAAAGTTGAAAATAACATCAGTGATTCTGCAGAATCAAACATGACCCTCAGGCTTTACCAATAACTTTAGAATTATTGGCACCTCCATGGATAGGATTAACTATTTGTCATTCATGTTTGTTTGTTTTTTTCTGTACTTCTTTTTAAAATTATGTTATCATAATATAAATAAAGTCCCCAAATGACCTCCGAGTCTCCTAATTGACCTTGAATACTCTCAACTGATCTCAAAGTCCCCTATAAAGACCCCAAAGTCTCTTAAATGATGGCATAGTCTCCAAAATAACCTTAAAATACCCTCATAAAAACCCTAAACTCTCAAATTACCTCACATTCTCTGACCTCAGAGTCTGCCCTATGCCATTAAAGGCACCCATAAAGACCCCCAAGATCTTTTAAATGACCCATCAGTCCCTCAAATGACCTCAAAAAACCCTTATAAAAGACCCCAATGTCTTTCAAATAACTTTAAAATCTCTTGAATGACACATTTAAACACAATGACACAATGAACAAGTAATAATTTTTTTTCTTTTTAGAAAAATGTAAATTTTTATTGTTGAAATTGAATATGATGTCATTTAATTGCTGTATTAAATCAAAATACAAATACAGTGCGTTCAAAAAACCCCTCAGAATGGCCACATAAAGTAGGTTATGGGAAACTATTATTTTAATGAAACATAATTATTATTGATCGACTTTTTGATTGCACTGTAGATAACTAAAAATATTAAAATCTATTTAAAATTACTTTAAAAAGGGTTAACACACTTTGCTCCTTTTTTTTTATGTTTAGAAATGATCCCAAACTTAGGAAACTTTTTGCTGTTTTCTTTGGCTTGAATCTTCTCCTCATCCCTCGCTGTTTTCTTCCCATGCCTCAATTTTTAATTCTGCAGCGTCCTCTGTTTTGACCTGTCCAGAGAGCTCCAGAGTTTAGCGGGTGGTGCATCAGTCAAAATGGTCCGTGGGAAACACAGTGCTCCGTTTAGTTTTAGTCAAATAAATTTCCCTAGATGAATTTTTGTAATTGAATTACTCAAGTTATTTGCTGCAGCCTTAATTCAAAGTAATAGACCACAAAACATACAAAAATTTACAGAAGAATTTAGCCACTAGTTTGCATGATGTTATTGTCACAATGATTGCCATATTGCCTCAGGATGCCTATTCACACTCCATAAAATTTGTAATACATGAGTTTGATGAAATTAGAAAACAACTGGTAAAACACCCGACACTCTAACAACAGATAGACCAATCCTCATCCAGTCTTGGGTAAAAAAAAAAAAAAGAAAAGAGGATGGCCCAACCCAACCTGACAAAATATTACACTTTCTAATCTTAACAAGAAATCATTGGTCAGGAAATTAGCAAGAATGAAACAAATACTCTTCCTGCCTTATCAGTCCTGCTTCCTTTTATGAGCTTGTTATCGGACTCTTGATGAGCTGCATGAGGTGTGGCAGATAACCAAATAGTGACAAAATAAAATCCCTGAAAATTATGTGCACTCAGATATGTGTTAGATTTTTGTGCATTGAATTTTACATTTAACATTTGAATCATTACCGTGATCAAACCGTAGCTTTTTTTAAAGAGTTCATTGGAATAAATGTAAAAGAACAAACGGAAGCACAAGAGAATCTCAGGAGTGTTGGATTCTTGATCATTTTCCGACCATTGATTTGTTAGTAAGCTTCATAGTTGACTCTCTTCTTCTTCTTCTAACTTATAAATGAATACTTAGGAAGCTCCTTCATTATAGCAGAGCATGATGTCTGATGAGAACACGAAGAAGAAAAATGTAATAATGATGAGCGATGTTGCCGTAGCCAAAAATACACCATTGCTTTCATGTGCATGATCTATGTATGCATTCCCCAACATCTGGCCAAGAAACCACACAGCAGCCTAAAGTTTAATTATTTATAATACCCTTTAAAAAAAGATTTTTGGATTATTATTATATGCTTTAAACTGCCTCAAGTTAAAACTCGCCATTTTGCACTTTCACCTCGCAGTCACAGGAATACAGAGCCAGGGGTGTACAAATTATAAATGCATTAGGGTTAGTGCACCAGGCAAGTGAAGCTTTAATGTGCTACCCCTGTGCTCTGGAGTGCACCTGGAACCCTAATTAAGTAGAAAAATCGTAGTGAAAGTAGTAATGTATTAAAGCGCGGCGAGCTAGTTAGCTGGCTAAGTTGATTAACACCGACACAAATTTGTGTATGATGCAAATTCCTGCATATGCATGATTGCATAGACACTAGAGATGGTTAGATTCAGCGATTCGCACCAATGCGTCCACATAAAAGTTGTGATGCAACAATGTGATGCAACGATGTGATGCAACGTTTGCATCGGATACAAGTTGGCATTTGTATCACGATGCAACGTTTTTTAACATGATTGCATCTGTAAAAAAAATTCAACGATTTATTTATATGTAGAGAGTGAAATTTAAGGTTTTAAACAGTGTACTACAACTGTAAATAAGATCTGGAGATAATACCGCTAGAACAGCGATTTGGATCGTAGAAAAGAACAGTTTCACCTCCTGATATGCAATAAACCAATTGTTGTGATCTCCCGAGCTACTTGTCAGTGTCGTAACTGCAGTGGTGAATAACCGATCGGCAGAACAACGACAAGATCCCACGTACTCGAATGGGATAAAAGCAGTAAAGCTACCACACGTATAACAAATATATAATTATTAGTAGATGAGTTATACTTTTATTATTTAGAAAGTGACCAATGTTTTGTTAATTATATGTAGATTGATTTTTCGTCGCTAAGCTGTTTCTCGAGCGCGTTCCCTCAGCGCCACAGGTGCTACGTAAATATATGACGTAATCCATCACTACGGAGACGAGGCGTGTCCTGAGAGTCACATAGAATACAGATTAACATGGCAGAGGTAGAGCTGCGTCTTCTTAGACACCGAACAGGGTAAAAGAACCTCTGGTTTTATTTAATCTTTTTTTTTGTTGCACTACAAAGGCTTTTTTTGTGAAAGGGGCCATGCCTTAGAAGTCAACTCAAGAACTATCTGTACCATATTTTTTTTCATTTACAATAAATCAAATCGAAATCCGATCGTAAGAGCGGTGAATCATATCACGTCGCACATCTGCTCATATGTATCCTTAATGTATCGCATCATTGACTATGCATCAAGGTGCGAATCACGTCGGTTTCAGTTATGAAGATGCACATCCCTAGTGGTTACAGTTATATTAGAAGGTGCATCCTCATTGAAAAGTCTGCAAATTTCTTTACATTTGGTAAAGTCTCTTGCATGTAGAAAGCTTTG
This sequence comes from Silurus asotus, assembly GCA_024362625.1. Taxonomy (NCBI): domain Eukaryota; kingdom Metazoa; phylum Chordata; class Actinopteri; order Siluriformes; family Siluridae; genus Silurus; species Silurus asotus. The sequence goes on along the minus strand of MU551540.1, from coordinate 1,966,168 downwards.
TTTGTCTGATTGTCAAATGAGAAAATATCTAGGGACCTGCTGGCTTACATACTGCAGTGTGTGTCTTATTTAACATGACTACTTCAGGGCTTGGCTGAAATTCATTAAGGAAAGGTTCTCAGTTAGATTTTGGTGTAACTACAGGAAACGTCACGCGGTTACGTGGCAAGCAATCAAACTTCTAAATGTAAGCATGCCCATCTAACCTATTCCATAAGTCTATCTATCTATCTATCTATCTATCTATCTATCTATCTATCTATCTATCTATCTATCTATCGATTGTTTAGCTAGCTGGCTAAGTTCATTAGCCAGCTAGCTAAATAAAATCTGGAGATAATATTGCTATCTATCTATCTATCTATCTATCTATCTATCTATCTATCTATCTATCTATCTATCTATCTATCTATCGATTGTTTAGCTAGCTGGCTAAGTTCATTAGCCAGCTAGCTACGCCACAAACGAGTGTGTGGTGTACATTCCTGCATAGGGCATGATTGCATAGAAAGTATATTAGAAGCCACGCCTTCAGTGAAAAGTCATGAAATTTCTTCCGATCTGGGAAACCCTCTTGCAAGTAGAGATCTTTGTTTTTGTTGTTGTCAAACATGTCTAAGGACCTGCTGGCTTACACATTACAGTGTTTGTCATATTTAACACGATTACTTTAAAGCTTTGTCTATAGATACATATGTTTATCAACCCATTAAGAAAAGGTTCTCTGCTAAACTTTGGCGTTATTACAGGAAACGTCCCATCAAATCTTTAAACCTCTTCCAGATATACGGATTGTAATCCCCACAATAAAAAAAAACAATAAAAAAAAAACCCCAGAGGTTTCTGCCTGGATTGAAGACGCACCCTTTCTCTCGCGTGGGTGATGTGAATGGAGGAAAAGCACATTAAGATGCGCATTAAGAGTGCACGGCTCAGTTACTGACAACAGATAACAGCCTTGAGCTGTGGATGATGATGAATTTGCGTCCCTCTTCCCGCTGGAAGAAATGCCGGCAGTACGTCTTTCAGGAGTTCTTCCCACAAGGTTGCAGTCAGATGACATGACACGACACGGCACGAAACGAAACGACTCAACCGTTCGCTGTCCTTTCATGAAAGTGTGCGCTGACAGTGATATAATGGTATGCGTTTCGAGACTATTTGTATCTCCGCACTAACGTGTACTCCGTGGCATATTTCCACACACCTACTAATCTTATCGTTGACCGAATGTTACTTATTAGTCACGCAAAGTGCCTTCTGTGTTGGATAAACAAAGCAATTACTCCAGAAGCACCATTCACACCTATCTGCTGAGATCAGCATACGGCTCTCCGAACGAGGCAGGTGTCTGTAGTGCAAAGGCACGTTGTATTTTTGACGTTTGATCTCTGATTGGCAGGCGAGTGCCTCGCTCTGTTCTCTCCCCCGCCCTCTTAAGACAATTACCTCTCCCACGCACCTACTCATAGTGCATATGTATAATCTGTGTGCTGTGCAGACTTTATTCACTCATTCCTCCAGTACTCTCTCTTTTATTTCATGTGGAGTTAATCGGATTTTGCTTTAAACAGGCCCTACAGAAAATTCAGGTTTTCTCCTCCATCTGCCATCCATTCAATGCCAAATTAAAATGTTGTATACGTTTTTAAACCTATACAATGTTGAACGGACTGTAGATGCACTAATCTTTTTACTTAATTCAAAACAAAGGTACGTAACATGTTGCCCAATATATACTGGGTACTGCCTTGGTTTGTCGAAGCTTGGATTCTACGAGGTGTTTGAGATTCTGTTGTCAATCTGAGGTTTGTGTTCTACTGAATCTTAAAGATGCTCCAATAGTACAACTTCATGGTCTACTGTGCCAGCAAAAGTGAGTACACCCCTCACATTTCAGCAAACATTTTAGTAGATCTTTTGAAGTGACAATACTATAGAAACTTGGATATATTTTAGTCAATGTGCAGTATGTATAGATTTACTGTCCTCTGAAATTAACTCAAAAATGCAGCCATTATTGTCCAGATAACTGGCCACAAAAGTGAGTTCACCCTAAGTGAACATGTCAAAGCTTGTGTCCAAAGTGTCAATATTTTGTGTGAGCACCGTTGTTATCTATCACTGCTTTAATCCTCCTGGGCATGGAATTCACCAGAGCTGCACAGGTTGTTGTTGGGATACTTTTTTCTGGATGTTAGGAAACAACCTCGATTCTTCAAGGTCTGAATTCTACAAGGTGTTCTTCAGAGGTTCTGATCCATGTTGTCAAACTGAGATTTGAATCCCAAAGGTGCTCCATTAGACTCAAATCTGGAGACTGGGCCAAAGCACACTGAACTCGTTGCCACATTTCTGGATCCACTGTGGGACTACCTGTGCCTTGTGACTTTGTTCTTTATAATGATAAGGTAGTCATTAGGAACTAGATAAATTATAGCTTTAAAGGTATAAGTGTGATCAGTAAAAATTCTCAGGCTATGTCTACACTAATCCAGATAAATAAAACAACGGTGTTTTTGTCTAAAAATGTCCACACCTTCGTTCCAAACGTTTCCTAAATGTTGCTCATCCACATCAGATCACTCTTCGCAAAAAAATGTTTTTTTCACACCAGATTCTGACTGATTGACATTTTGTCCACTTTTAAATTGAGAATGAGCCCATTGTAAATTACTTTAGATGGTAACAGGAGAGGAGCACAGTGTGGTCTATTTTTGTTGTAGGAAATCCCTCTAAAAATTTCATGATTTGTCTTGTGGATTTTGACATGGATTCTCAGTTAAAAAGAGTATTTTTTGGGGACCATAGACTTCCTGTGAGCTCAGACCAGTCTGGCCTGTATCATCAATAAAAAACTCAGTCACCCCTCAGTGTATTATTTTTTTTGTTGTAGTTCCGTGTTTTATGTAGCACCTCAATCCTAAGGGAAGTTGTTTCAATTCCTGTTGTGCTGTGCCAGCTGTGTAATGGTTAAAATGACAGTAAAAGCCACTCAACTCGAATTGAGCAAGGCGTTTCCATCCACAGCACTGCCATTCACTGGATGTTTTTTCTTGATTGCACCCTTCTGGGGACCGTTGTGTGAAAACCTGAGCAAATCAGCAGTTTAAAAAGACTAAACCGTCTGGCCTCAGCCACTATGCCAGGGTCAAAATCACTGCAATCGGATTTTTTTTTTCTTCTTATAATCTCATCCCGCACAGTTTTATACCCCGCATTGCCGCCACTCGGTTGGCTGATTGGGTAATTGCAAGAGCAAACACAATTTACAAACGCGAGCGCTCAGACACAAATCATATCAAGCACTGAACTTACTTTCAGCTAATTGGATGTCGTGGAGAGGATTAAAAAGGAAACCCTGCTTTGATTATGAAGGTGAAGGACGAGAGCCAATTTGATCCAGTTCCCACTTTTAGGGAGGTGAAGCCGATCCTGACTTTCATTGCTCTCAGTCTGACAGGGAATGTGAACAGGTTACATAACTTGAGTGAATCCCAAAGAGTGTGGTATATACACATTTAGATTTTGGTCATAAATACCACAGAACACTACTAGGAAATACACCATCGCATGAAAAACGTTCTAGCAAGCCCTACACAAACACAATATATTTCAACCTCCACATGTTTTAATTTATAGTATGTAGGTTGCGAGATAGGATGAATACATTGACACTAGGATGTAAGTAATGTTCAGGTGGTTGTTTATAAAGCGGTCCGGAAAATAAATCTAATTTTTTTTATTATTTGCCACGGATTCATCACTGGCAAAGATGTTGTTAAGGTGCCTTCTGCTCCTGAGTTCGATGGAAAGTTTCCCAGAGATTGGTAATCCTGCTGAGGCAACACTTTACTCAGGATATTCATTGAGCTCTTCAATCAGAAGCAGTGGCAGATGATGATTTTTTTTCCCCCCTCTGTGTTTAGTAAAAAAAGAAAAAGATGTGGTCTGTTCCTGGAAAATGATCTCGAGATAAACCAGGCATTAAGACAAGATGTGAAGAAACTGTAAAGGATATACTCAGAAAGGTATTTTATTTTTTTTACACTCTTTAAGGATATTTGTGTTTTTGGGCAGACTGACTACTTAGAAAGCAGTGAATTTATTTGACGATATTGGAATATGTGTCTAGCTGATTCTACCAAAATATATATATTTTTTATTTACACATTTTTATTATCGAGCGAAAGAAAAACACTGCAGACTTAAATTGTTTTTAGAAAAAAGCTTTAGATCGTATTACTTGTTACTGCAGTGGTATTCTTCTATTTTCTTATAACTATTTCTCCTACCCCGAGCTTTAGGCACTCCACTCAGGGGAAATAGAGAATCTTGTGTTTTATTGTACACTTTTCTGGCAACAAGCTTCAGGATCTTGAAGGTAGTTGTCTGATAGCTGTAGCGCAATAAGATACAGAGGCAAACAAATTGGGTTGAGGGGCGCTTCAATCAGTAAGTGGTATGTAAACTAGATAATCTTGTGTGTTTGCTAACAGGCTATGAGACATGGTCTGTTTGTTATGCCTTATTAGTGAAATTACCACGTTCGGTGGAGTAGGATGTTTTTTCGAGTTGTACAAACTCGTTTTAACTCAAATAGTTGGTACCTCAATGGTGGAGTTCTTATTAATAAATAAATAAATAAATAAATAAATAAATAAATAAGACAGACAGACAGGGCAGATTTATTTTATGAAAGATATTTTTATGGATTATTTAAGACAGGCTAATTGTTGAATTAATTAAACCAAACTAAATATAATTGTACTATAATTTACTGTATAGAAAAACTAACTATAATTCAAGTACACCATATGGACATAAGTATTAGGACTGTCATTTGTGGTTCTACAAAGTTTAAGGCACATAATTATAATGGATGTCTTTGTATGTGGTAGTATAACATTTTCCCTTTTTTTTGAACTAGGAGACCATAACCTGTTCAAACCTGACTTTGCCCTGTGCACAAAGCCGGCTCCATAAGGATATGCTTCATGTATGTTAGAGTGAAAGATCTTGAGTGGCCTGCTTTAGAGCTCTAACCATATTCAACAGATTGTACCTGACTTTACTAACACCTTTGTGGTGGAATGAGCACAAATCTCCACAACATCATCTTCCCAGAATAGTGGAGGTTCCTGCAGATGAGAAGTGAATTTTGAAATGGATGTTTAAAAGGAAGCACATAATATTATGGTCTGTTGTCAACAACCTTTTGTCCACATTGTGTATGTGGGAGGCACATGATTGTGTAAGATCTGTCATCTGATGTTTTTCCTTAATCTTGAGCTAGAAGACGCAAACCTGTTCCAACATGACAATGCCCCTCTGCACAAAGCCAGCGCCATGAAGATATGCTTTATGAAGGTTAGAGTCGAAGATCTTGAGTGGCCTGCTTTAGAGCTCTAACCATATTTAACAGATTGTACCTGACTTTACTTTAAAACACCTTTGTGGTGGAATGAGCACAAATCTTCATAAGCACACTCCAAAATCTAGTGGAACATCTTCCCAGAAGAGTGGGGTATATTATAAAAAAAAATGGAGGCTGACTGTGGAATGGGATGTTCAAAAAACTTTTGTCCATGAATATGTTTAATAGAAAATAAATAATATTTTTGATAGTAATCTGTTGTGATTTTGACACTGGTCAAATTCCTGAAGATTCCACCAAATTAACAGACTGTAGTACAAATAAGTCCCAGTTTAAAGAGCATTAAACCCATTAAAAATAATTTGGTCATGCTTTAACTTTTAATTTGCAACCTTAATGGTTAGGAAAGAGAAGAGCACATGTTCTTCGAGCTGTGAAGCTTGTGTTCCTGAATATTTGCCACCGATAAGCACCGAAGTGCAGGTGAAACGCAGAACGATCGATTAATTGTAGTTTAAGTCTCCTGCTGGTAGGCTGCTGAATGCTTGCAGCTTTCCACTAGCCCGAAACCCGAAGGACCTCTTGGCTCAGTGTGACTGATCCTTCGTCATCTGCACATCTGGCAGAGTGTTTCTGAAAGCTTTCAAACCCCCATCCAAACCAGCTCTCCCTTTCCACTCTCCTCAAACTCAATTTTTTATATTTCCTTTCCCCGTTAGCCAACGACAAAAAGAGTCACCTGACCTCCTGAGCCAGTGACGTGAAGTGTGCTTCGCTTGAAAAATCAAACTCTTTACTATTACAGAGCTCAAACCAACGTAGTGATGCAAGAAAAACCCACCAATGAGAATATAGTTGATAACATGACCCATTTTCAGTAATCATAGAGAAAAATCTTTTTTCAAAGCAGTCATTAGAACTTTTTGATTTTCTTTTCTATTACAGACTTCCATTTTTTTTTCTCCCTACACAGGTTTTCCACCTATTTTTTATATTTCATTCAGCTTTTATTTAATCAAGATGAAGGCGAAAACATGGCGGAGAACGCGAGGCAGTCACTCGTGACAGAGAACAACAACAACAACAAAAAAAACACCTCAGTAATGAATACACTACGCTATGATGAGTGCTCCATGATTAAAAAAATAATTTGTTCGGGAAGACCGGCGAGCAGCAAATAAAACGAGAAGACTGGGGCTTTATTAATTAATCAATTAAATGAATTCCCTCTGACGCTTTGCAGTTACCTTCAATCTCGCAGCTGTATTCGAGACATGCGACACAGACAGGGAATTTAATCGTCTGAAAACCGGGCCATCGTTTGTGCCGGTTAAGAGTGAGGACGTAATATTGAAAGACACACAGTCCGACCTCTGTGCAAAACCTGCAGAAAAGTAATTATAATTTGATAAGAAAATCCTTTTTTTTTTTCATTTGTAGTCATCATATTTCTGCTGTGAATTATGCAAGCACAATAATTTAACATTTTGCAAATCAAACCGCGGTTTGTGGCTTCTGGTCAACTTAGTAGTTGGCGTTGAATGTTAGCTTTGTCACTTAGGTCTTGTACGTCCTTTAAATGTACTGTTGCAAAAGCAGTGTTAGAAAAAAACTCATGAGTAGAGGCTAAAAACCAGCTCTTATGGCTGAGTAGTTATTGTTCAGGTAACAATAAGATAGTTTAGAGACTGTAATCATCAAATCTCTCAGAGGAAATGATTTATGAATTTTGAAATTTCGGTTTCGGTTTTGTCTCATACATGTACGAGATGGTATCAAAAAGTTTCTAGATTAATGGTGTTATCCGGAGCTATTCTGAGCATGTGCATGTTCCGCTTCAAGAGCGGAAGAACATTGTCGGAAGAAGAACACCTTTGCAAGCATGCACCCTGCTGACCGTTAGCTCCTGCAGACTTCACTCTGTTCCTGAAGATGAAGATTTGGCTCAAGGGTCTCTGTTTTGACACCGCTGTGAATCACAGAAGGAGCTTGACACGCTTTGAAAAGAAGACTTCCGGGAGACTTTTCAGAAGTGGCAGGAACGCTGGAAGCGCTGTATTGCTGTGCAAAGGGACTATTTTTTGAAGGTGATAGTGTGTAAAGGTAAATAAATAAAGACATTTCTTGTAAACAGAGCTAATTTAAAAAACATTTTAATACCACCACATTAAAAAGACAAGCAACTGAGATTCCTGTATCTTTCCAAAAACATAGGAGAGATCACGACACTTCCTGGTAAATTAGTAGTTGATGAAATGATTGCAGTACGTTTCAGAAATGGACAACATATTCCAGATTGTCAAAATGATAATCAACATGTTGACCAACCATTTCAGTGATATACTGGAGTGATTTTTACACACTTGTCCGAAATATCCAACCGTATAATAGTGAATATTTGGCATAACTGCCTGCATGGTGGTTCTCCTGCTTGTATTGGTTCACTGGTGTTCTCGAACCTGTACCCACATACAGTACACTATATGGACAAAAGTTGGTAGACACCTGACCATAAGAATGGTATGTGCTTCTTTTTAAACATCCCATTCCACATTCAGTCCCCATTTTCTGTTAAAATAACCTCCACTCCTCTGGGAAGATGTTCCACATTAGAGTGTGCTTGTGGAGATTTGTGCTCATTCAAACACAAAGTTGTTAGTAAAGTCAGGTGCTGATGTGGGTGAGAAGGTGAGGAGACCTGGGGTGCAGACAATGTTCACATTCATCCCAAAGGTGTTCAATAGGGTTGAGGTCAGAGCTCTATGGCAATAGATCTTCCACTCCAAACCATGTAAAGTATATCTTCATGGAGTTGAGTTTGTGCACAGGGGTATTGTTATGCTGGATGAGGTTTTGGTTTCCTAGTTTAATTAAAGGGGAAATGTAATGCTACCACATTCAAAGACACCATATACAATTGTATGCCTTTCATTTTGTGTTAACAGTTTGGGGAAGAAGCACATATGGCTGGAAAAGTCAGGTGCCATTAATTATACATATAGTGTACATCCAGGCAAGTGAACAGTCTGGTCTAAAGTTGCTGATCCACTTCAAGACATATTTCTCTCTCAATGAACATTCGGTGCCACCCAGATGAGGACAGATTACTTTTTGAGTCTGGTTATCTTTCAAGGTTTCTTCGTTATTCCATTTCAGGGAGTTTTTCCCTGCCACAGTTGCCACTAAACGCTAATTAGGAACAAACTTACCATTTTAAGGAACAAACTTAAATTCTTTTATAGTTGTTCATCCATCTAAAGCTGCTTTACGGTAGCGAGGTTGCACATAATGACGACAAATAAGGACAATGGTTCACAACAGAAAACTGTGTACAATGATATAAAATAACAAACGTGAAAAAAATATGACAAGTCCATATTGTTTACAAAAAAACCTTTAGTAGATAGATCTAACCTAAGAATGTCAGCACGGATTATTTACAGTAGACCTGCTTTCAGAGATATATAGGAATGACATTTATGGGTAAAATTTGTTCAGCCACACTGCCTACTGCAAGCTGTGAGTAATTTTTCACAATAACAGTTTGACCATGAGTCATACTGAGAGGTTTGATATACAGTATATGATCCTAGAAGTCCACATTTGTTTCTTCGAGCAAGACACCCTCAACCTTCACTTGCTCCTGCTTTGCTTGGATCGGATTCTGTCTTAATCATGAAGTGCTTGGGAGAATAAAAAGCAGCTGAATTAATATACATCAGTTGAACATTCAGAGGAGAGAGAGTCTGCTCTCGGTGACATGAAAATTAGCAGCCTGATTAGCAGGATGGCACGCTAATGTGATTTTACTGGCATGGTCCAGCATTGGGAGAGACATGTTTTTTTCCATCCTTCCCTGTGTCTTTTACTTTGGGCAATCCAGTACAGCATGTGGACGATGACATGGGTTGTCATGATAACAGCATTTTGACTCTGATGCCAAATATAGCATCAGAATTTTTGCACATCAGTAATATGGCAACAACAAAAAAAACAACTATTTGTGCAATTTCACTCATGTAGTGGTTTAATACAACATAAACAGTATTTTAGCTGGTAAATTAAAACGTGGGTTTTACATAATAATATAATAATTAGTAAGCTGATAAATGTAAGACAAATTCTAGCTCTGTATATATTTCAGAGCTTTAACAATGGTTTAAATTGCACATCCCACCCCCGGTGGATATGGATGAGGGTCAGGAAGGGCCATTAAAACCAGACTGAAACCTTAGTGCAGATAGTCCTTCATGCAGAACCAGGAAGTGGAGCTGGAACTGATCCAATGTTTCTAACAACCATAACCCTTGATGCACTGTACAACTATGTACCCAAAACACCCTGCATTGTTGCTACCCTTAGGATTGATTCCATCCAGGTAGGAGATGGTCAAATCATTTGGGCTTCACCCTCTGGTCTTCAGGCTTTACTTTATCCATGTAGGATGAGCTGTAGTACGACTTACTAAACCTTCTGGAATTTAGGATTGAGTCTGTCCAGGTGGGAGAACATCAGTCAGGTCTGATTTTTCTGTATTTTGGGCTTGACTTTGTAGGAGACAGGAGGAAATGCTCAACCAAGTCAGAAACTATCCTCTGGACTTTGGACTTGACTCTGTCTATGTAGAATAAGCTTTATGTGTGAATAAAACTCTTTTGAACTTTAGGTTTGAGTCTGTCAAGGTATGAGAACTTCAGTCAGGTCACCTTCTGGACTTTTAAGCTTGACTTTGTTAGGGTCAAAAGAGCTCAATCAAATAGGACTCATAGAGGATACATTCTCTAGACTTGACTTTATTCAGGCAGAAAGAGCCTTATTAGGTCTGACTAAACCCTCTGGACTTTAGATTTGAGTCTGTCAAGGTGGGAGGACATCAATTTGGTCTAACATCACCCTCTGGCCTTTTTAGGATTTACTTTGTTCAGGAAGAAACAGCCTAATCAGGTATGACTTCACTCTTTGGATTTTACACTTGACTCTAGGATGAGCTTTACTAGGTCTGACAAAACTCTCTGGACTTTAGGCTTGAGTCTATCCAGGTGGGTGGACATCAATCAGGTCTGATCTCACTCTCTAGCTTGACTTCATCCAGATAGAAAGGTTCATTCCATGTAGAAGATGGTCAAACAAGTTAGATTTTACCTTCTGGATGTAAGGCTCATCCTACCTCTGTCTAGGTAGGATGAGCTTTATAAGGTGTGACAAAATGCTTTTGAACTTTAGGTTTGAGTCTGTCCAGGTGAGAGGACCTAAGTCAGGTCTGATGGATTTTTTTTGGCTTGGCTTTGGTTATATAGAAAGAGCTCAATCATGTGGAAATTTACTCTCTGTACTTTAGGCTTGACTTCTTGAGTCTGTCCAGGTGAAAGGACATCAGTCAGTTCTGACTACCCTCTGGCCTTTTTAGGCTTGAAAGATACTGTTCAGGTAGGAGATGCTTAAACAAGGGTTCCAGCCACTGGACCTTATACTCTATTTATGTAGGATGCGCTTCATTAGGTGTGACTAAACACTCTGGACTCAAACAAGTCGGAATCCAGCTGCTGGATGAGCTTTATCAGCAAAATCAGTGCATCAATATTCTGTTTTCTTCCCCAGCATGGAACTCTCTGGTGCAGCAGTGAAGTACCCTGCTAGCCAGGACACTGCTTGCTGTCATTAGTAGCGTTCCAGTTCGCCTCAGGGACATGTGCTAATATTATCATTATTATGTTGAGTGCTAGCCATGATGCTGAATTGAACACAGAGTTCTTGCTCTAGTTTGTATTCTGATATACTCTGATATCCTCAGTGCCAGAATTTCTCAAGGAGTGCCTTTTGACTGACAGAGTAACAGTCGCATCTATAAATGGTGCACTTTTATACATTTGCGTGATTGAGCTACGGTTCCACTAAAACTGACACAGAGCAATAAACTCTTCAAGGTTTTATTCAAGTTTGGCGAAAAGCCCAAAAATGTTATTTTGAGTACATTTTCGGTAACGACCGAGCCATGCCAGTGCCTGGAAAGGAGAGGTATAAACTTATAAACTTTGAAGTTTTAAGAGGCTTAAATATTTAAGGCTCCTGTGGCTGTGAGGAAAAAAAAAAGCAAACCACAGAGCAAGAGGAGAAGAGACAACTAATACAGCATGCAAAACATAGTGTCTGGTGAAGGTTATGACATGAAAAGCATATTATATAGTGTGTCATGTGGAACAGGAGTAACAGTGGTAAACATATCAGACTGTGCCAGATGAGCTTATGGGGTGGAAAAAAAAAATTCAGAAAATAAAAAATAACATCAAGTTAGCATGGGATTGAAAACTCGTTCGAACACACAGGAATGAACATGTCAGAGTGACCCACTGGCACATCCAATAACAGTAGGTATGCTCAATTGTGTTACATTATTGATAGAATGCTGTTAGGACAGTTAATCTTGGTTATTGTTGTTCTAAATGAAACAACCAATAAATGCTAGCATGGTTTATAGGTGTATTGATAAGTGTGCTCTCTTCAAGGATAACTTTGCCTTATTTGCAGAGGGTCACTGGATAGTTTTGTGAAAATGCCTCAAAGTGATATGCGTTAGCCTTTACAGTGATTAGATCTGAACCCACTTGAACACCTATGAGAGATTTTTGATGTGACGTGTTAGACATCATCATCGAAACACTGACTGGAGGAATATCTTTTTTTGGAGAACAGTGTTTATCACTCCAGGAGGAATCAGCAGATTTGCTGAATCGATTCCAAGGTGCAATAAAACTATCCTGGAGGTTTGTGATGTCGCGAAACCTTACTATGACACTTCGTGTTGATTTTCTGTCATTTGGAACCCATCCGTATCTTGTACTTAAACCCAGGATGCAACATGTTTCAAAGCAAACTGATGCATCTTGCCTATAATGTTTTTATCACCTGGCGAAAGAAATTTACAGTGCAGCATTTTCCTTACAAAGAAAAAGCTCAGTGCACTCTGGGCTCTGATAACAATGATTTTATTGCAAATGGTAAAAGAAATGTTGCCCCTCCATGGTTACAATTGTGAGATTCAGAGATATGCAGGTTGATCTGGGCTAATCCAAGTATCAGAATCAGCACATGCAGCAGGAGTGGACAAGGCAGACAGGACATAAAGCATGCTACTCAGAACTGCAGGGTTTATCATGTGAATACGTGATTTTGTTCCCACCATTTGTTTTTCAGCTGGCAAAGATGTGGCTTCAAATAAATATCATAGGAGTAACTCTCTTAGATATGTATATACTATCAGCTCCCTCATCAAAGGATTACATTCTTTTAATTATGTAGATGTGAATATTGTGAAAGAAAAAACATATACCCTACATATTTTTAAACATAAATGAGAACGATATGATTTTCATTTTTACACATAAATGGAAGGAAAGACAGTGTCTCATCTGCACCAGATAAGCAGAATACACATCACCTGGGGATTTCCTAAGTGCTAGAAACTCTTTGGCTACATCTACTTTGACGCGGATCAATTTGAAAATCATGTTTTCTGTATTTCCTTCGTCCACACTGATGAAATGCAGCGGGTGACACAAAAAGACATGGAAAGATGTCCAGCAGTACCATCAGCAAAAAACTGCCAGTACCCAGTGCGACCCAGGTACATCCATTTACTGTCTGGAGAAGTCTATATTGAAGAATTGCCGGTGAATTGCTCTTGGGTGATGAGTCAAAAATTGAAACATTTGGCTGTAGCAGGAGTCAAGTTGTTTTTGCGCTGGAGAGTGGTACAATAATAAGTGTCTACAGGCAACAGTGAAGCATGGTGGAGGTTCCTTGCAAGTATGGGGCTGCATTTCTGCAAATAGAGATGAAGATTTGGTCAGGATTAATTAATCGTATCCCTAATGCTGAGAAATACAGGCAAATGCTTAACCATTAAGCAAATACCACAAGGGAGGCGTCTGATTGGCCCCAAACATAAAACCAATGTCATTAAGAACTATTTTTAGTGTAAAGAACAACAAGGAGTACAGGAAGGGATAGTTTTTGCCCTCAAAGAGACCTGATCTTAACATCATCAAGTCTGTCTGGGATTATATGAAGAGACAGATGGATTTGAGGCAGCCTACATCGACAGATGATCTGTGTTTAATTCTGCAAGATGTTTGAAACAACCTACCTGTTAAGATCCTTCAAAAACTGTGTACCTAGAAGAATCGATGGTCTTTTCCAGGCAAAGAGGGCTCATACACAAATATTAATTTGATTTGGATTTCTCTTTTGTTTATTTACTTTCTTCAATTTTTAAAATCATTCTCAATTTACAGTTTTTATCAAACTTTTGTCTCAAAACAAACAAGATGGTGGGGGTTTGAGAGCCTTGTTAAAGATTAATGTACACTTTGTACAACCTGCCGATTGCATTTTCTGTAAAGGGGACAGAATGTTCACTCACAGCTCCCGAGAGACAGAAAGTAAATATACACCGCTGGACATGACACGGGGCGTTAGTATAGGGAAGTGAGGGACCAACGATTTTTAGCAAATATTTAAAAACACCAGTGTAAATGGAAATGGAAAATACAGTTTCCAGATCTATGCCGATATATGCCCTTCATTTTTTATGCTTCATTTGAATAAACCAGGAAACGTGAATTGAATTGAATTAAGAATTTTATATAAAAACATTCACTCAATTCCTAGTGTGTGTATGTAGTGTGTTCCTGTTATCCTGCTGAAAAAGCTTTATGGACAGATCAGGCTGTTTTGCCATTAGCAATAATATTAAGCCATTATCCAAGTTACCCAGTAAAATCAGTTCACAGGGTACAGGTGGGACGAAGTGTGCGGTTCATAAATACATTGCAAAAATTGCGAAATTAGAATTTGTTCCAAATTTCTTACATATAAGATACATATATAATTCTTAACAAAGGGTTAATTGCAGGAGGTGGCTGCTCAGTGGTTAAGGCTCTGGGTTACTGATAGCAAGATTGGGGGTTCAAGCCCAGGTAACGCTAAGCTGCTACTTTCAGGGCCCTTTAACAAGGCTCTTAAATCTCTATGCTCAGACCCCAGCTTCCTAACATCGCTAGGATATGTAAAGAAATTATTTTTCTGTGTGATCAATAAAGTACTCATTGAAAAACCTCATTGTTTCTAAGTATAAAGAGTCCAGTGGTGGATGAAGTACATAAACAATATACTTGAGTAAAAATAGAGATACAGTAGGTAAAATATCACTTCAGTAAAAGTGTCCCTTGAAACTTTTACTTAAAATATTTACCTTCAAATGTACATAAGTATTAAAGGTACTATGATTTACTGTGGCTATAATGTTCCAATTATCATTTTTGTCACAAGACCCTTTGCTTAAGCGACTAATGTTACTCTTAACACAGTGATCTATCAATAGAATGATATTAACGAGTCAAACTTTGACTGATATATATCACAATTATCATGAGCCCAAAACTTTCTTTTTAAATGCTTCAAAAAAATCATCTTTCTAATCCTTAAAGTTTTGAAGTCGGAGCCTTTCTCTGTTTCATGTACTCGAAGTTTACAGTTATTTGATTTTTTTCCAACCTTGTCCTTCTAGACTTTCTAGAGTGCTGGTGTAATCTATCAGTGTGCCATGCTGTTTTGTACTTTCAGACTGCAAATTTGCCTTCGGGAACACCTGCAGCTGAATCCAACCGAACCTTACCTGCTTGAAAACTTCTTCACTCTCTCTGTACGATTTGTTTTTCATGTAAAAACAGCCGGTTTTGTATTAAATGCTAGAATCTCTGTCAGCATAATATTCTCGGCAGTGTTCTCACTGGTAATGACAGGACACATCCGGACCCATATAGTATCTGTAATAAACACTATTTTGGTGACGGTGGCTGTTGTGTAATTTATAGTTCTGTTGCTTGAGGCGCCGTGCAAAATCCAATAAGGCACTGAAGTCATGCTCTGAAGATATTACTGATCGTGACTCAATAAAAAGCAGATATCAGTGGATCAAACAAACATCGACAGCGCTTAACTCTTAGCGCCTCACATCGCGCATACATTTATTTCCCTATACCAAGTGTAGGGTGGAGGGGGTAACTTTATTAATTAAATTTTTATTGGTAGAGCTATTTTAACAATGAAGATTGTCTTAAAGCAGCTTTACAGAAATAAAATGGTAAGAAAAAAAATTATGTTTGTCCCTAATTGAGAGAGCCAGTGGCGACAGTGGCAAGAAAAAACTCCCTTAGCAAGAAACCAGATTCAAAAGTTAACCCATCCTTATCTGAGTGACACCGAATGCCCGTTCATTACAGTTCAACATTGTTACAGTGTGCAGTTATAGATGATTAAATGCAATCTGTGTCCTGAGCCATTGTAGTAGACTGTTGACATTAAGTACAGTCCAAATCCATCCTCAAGGCTCCTGTGTTGCTCCATAATTTACCCCCAGGTCGTTGATGCGAAACCATCCCCAGCACTATAGAGTGGCCTCCACTCTCCATTGGTCACCCAGCTCAGTGGTGAAGGCTCTGAGTTACTGATC
This sequence comes from Silurus asotus, assembly GCA_024362625.1. NCBI lineage: Eukaryota > Metazoa > Chordata > Actinopteri > Siluriformes > Siluridae > Silurus > Silurus asotus. The sequence goes on along the minus strand of MU551540.1, from coordinate 1,950,281 downwards.
AAAAGGTTGAGGATTGAAGCTCCGAGATTGTTAAGATTCCACACATGGGGGCCCTTATCATGGCTGACCCTGCGTTCTGACACAAAGTAAGAATTTCACAGCACAAGGCTGCACACACATTCACAAGGAGCACCGACCTGCACAAGTCAGTGTACCAAAAGAGACTTAGTCCTGTGTACATCGGGAGCTGTGCAACCGGTGCTATTCTGACCACATGGGTTACCACATCTGCTGGAAACAACATGATCTCACTTCCGCACCCACCCTACTTACCAGATTTGGCTCCTGCGGACTTCTCCCTCTTCCCGAAGATCAGGCTCAAAGGTTGCAGTTTTGACACCATTGCGAATGGCAAAAGTTGTTTGATACACTTTGAATAATAGACTTCCATTACACGTTCAGGAAGTGTCAGGAACGTTTGGAGTGCTGTATTGAAAATGTATATAAATAAAGTACTTTCTTGTAAACAGCGCAAGTTTTGAAACATTCTGATACCACCTCGCACATGCGTCAAGTATAACTCACCAAGTACGAACGAACGTTTAATTCAGATCCTCATTGATATCAGGAGAAGAATGGAGCCACCAGGCAGGAGAAAAGAAAAGGAAGGTTTAGGAATAGGCTTATGTATGTGGTGAGGGAAGACGTGCAGGTGGTTTATTTGGAAGTGGCAGATGTAGAGGACAGAGTGATATGGAGACAGATGAAATGGAGCAGCCCAAAGAAAAGGAAGAAGACATCTGTCCTTGCTGATTGCTTCTGAGAATGAATTCTAACACATCATCAGTATATACTGAGTGATTTGGTTTTCATATGCTTCCTCCAATTGTTTCGTGAAGCAGAATATAGATAAAAACGACTTACATAAATGGCCTAGATCTACAGCAAGTCAAACTTTGAATTAATACAGTAAAAAAGTGAAGATTGACCCTGTGCAGTGTTTTTTTTTATTTTTATCTAACACTTGTATGAAGGTTAGTGTGGGAGTGGAAGTTGGTGAATCAGTTGACTTCACATGCGTTGTGCATCGAGCTTTCTTCCAAGTGCAGCAATGTGTATTTGACAGAATGACTTAGTGCTGTCAAGCTGAAATGGCTTTTTCCTGAAAAATAGCATGTGTGTGTGTGTGTGTGTGTGTGTGTGCGCATGTGGTGGGGAGTGGGGTTAAATGAATAAAAATAAGGATACTTGAATGTTATTTTGATGAAACACCGACCCCAGATGAAAGGAAATGTAAACATTCTTCATTAGCAGGAATTTCTTCCACGACAATGCATCATTTCAGTCCCATTAAGAGTGTGTTCAAATAAAATTCAGAGACAGAAAATATTCAGTGATGTTCAACATCCTGGTTATTTGTCACAATAAATTGTCAACAGTGAAAGAACCATTAAAGGGCTGCTTTAAAAAATGTGCATCTGCTACTTATTACAAAAAGAACACTCGATTTAATAACGATTTGCATTTTCTTTCCTCTTGTCTCTGAGTTTATTAAAAAAAAAAGAAAATAAAAAAAAACACTAAAGTGTGTGTAATAAAATCTTGCAGTCATTTGTATAATGTAGTATTTATTTATTTGTTTTTTTAATTCTCTCCTCAGGTTCCTACAGTTATAATGAATTCCCTGGATCTGAACTTAATGATGATTTGCATTTGCTTTTCTCAAGTCTCTAAAAAAAAAAAGTGTGTGTAATAAAATCTTGCAGTCATTTGTATGATGTGGTATAAATTAATCAATCAACCAATCAATTAATTAATTAACACATATTTTTATTTATTTTTAATTCTATCCTCAGGTTTCTCCAGATTCATTCTAAACCATGGATCCGGTCAACTGCACCTCAGTGGAGCTTTCTGATGATGCAGATGCCCGGATCAGTGGCAATAAAATTGCCCTCTGCTTTATGCTGTCCGTCCTGGCTGTAGCCACTACAGTCATCAATTCCATGGTGATTACAGCCATTCTGGTGACTCGCAAGCTGCATCAACCCGCCAACTATTTGATCTGCTCTTTGGCCGTCACGGATCTCGTGGTGGCCGCGTTGGTGATGCCAGTAGGCATCGTCTACATAGCGGAAGAGACGTGGGTGCTAGGGCCGGCGATGTGCCACTTGTGGCTGGGCGTGGACGTTACCTGCTGCACGTGCTCCATCATGCACTTGGCAGCCATCGCCCACGATCGCTACCGCGCCATCACCGACGCCGTGGCGTACTCGCAAAAACGCACATCTCAGAGAGCAGCCGTGACCATCGTAGTTGTCTGGGTGCTTTCCGTCCTTGTCTCACTCCCGCCTCTGATGTGGAGGAAGATGCCTGATGCAAGTGGGGAAGGTGGCTTCATGGAGTGCATGATGGAGCACGACCATGTAGCCTTTACTGTGTACTCGACCTTCGGCGCCTTTTACATCCCGCTAGTGCTCATCCTGGTGCTCTATTACAAGATCTACCGGGCGGCGCAGATGCTGCGCAACCGTCGAGGCAGCAGCCGGTTGGTGAAGCAGTCGGTCAACAGCGTCATCCGGAGTTCAGACAAGGAAGCCCCACCTCTCAGTCCAGACACGCTCAGCCCCACCGAGAAGTCTTTCTCAGAGCCGTCGACGGATGGCGAGCGCGTCAAGATCACTCCCACCACAAGCAGGGTGTTCAAGAACCGACGGAATCCCGCCGCCAGGGAGAAACGGGCGGCCCTCACGCTCGGCCTCATTCTCGGGGCCTTCGTGATCTGCTGGCTGCCTTTCTTTCTCAAAGAGGTCATCGTAAACACATGTCCTTCTTGCAGCACGTCGGCTCTGCTGGCTGACATCCTCACCTGGCTGGGTTATCTGAATTCACTCATCAACCCGCTTATTTACACCATTTTCAACGAGGACTTCAAAAAAGCTTTTCAAAAACTCATTCCTTTGTCTTGTACCCAGTACAGGTGAACTCAGGAGCCATGCTTCTGGCTGTGGAGGGTCGAAATCCTAGGTTTATAATATATTCAAGTCTTATTTTTGAGACTGTTGAGGGAACACAATTGAAATATTGAGATTTGTGGGTACTTCATAGAAAATATATACACAATTAGTTGGACTGGATTATTTTTCTCAATCCAAAATGGCATTAATTTATCCTGGAGCTGTGTTAGCCAAATTTGAGTAATAGGAATTTGCAATCGTCATCTCAGGACTAATGGTTGAGACTTATGCCAATTTTAAGATCACCTTTCTATAAAGCTTAAACTTGGTCTCCATGTCAGCAACACCACCATTCCCTCCCAAAGACAGGTTTATGAATCCGACATGTTCATGACTTGTTACAGTCCCTTTACATGCAATTCATTTTCCAAAGCAATTTGGATTCTGCCACCAGGATTGATCATATTGGTAACTATTGTAATATGTGCATGACTCTTCCATTTGATCTAAATAAAATTTTAATTGTTTACCTCTCCTTTTAGACTTTATCCAAAAGATTCAGATGATATGGTCTGCAGCAGTGCAATGAGTTTGTACACAATATATTGCTTGTTCCTTTTCAGTTATCATGTAAACACCAGAGAACAGTTTTATCTGCAGTTGCATTCAGAATCTTTTATTTTGAATTATTAGTTTTCCTTCCCAATTTCATCAGAGGAAATTGCTCAAAAAGCAATATACTAGGACCTCGTGTGTATCAGACCGCACTTTCACTCCCTCAAAATAAATTGTAGGTGGTACCCAGCTCAAGAGGCTATCCGAGCACAACAGCACCATCTACAGGATAAACGGCAACACTTCAACAACAAGTATAAAGAATAAAACTTTTATTTACACAAATAAAAATGACAATCATTTAAAAAAAGACAAAACAAAATCAGTGCTTAGACTCAGACATAAGCAGAACGCTCTCGACTGGTTTGAGACGCCGGTTTATAGTTTCCCATATGCTTCTCTTTACCACTGGGCCAAGAGGTGCACAGAAGTCCACCACCAATCACCATGAGCACAGCAGCTCCCCAGCATATAAAAATGGATGCCCCAAGCTCATATTTTTGTGATTGAGCCACCAAAGGATTGTAGAAATCTCTGATCACAGTGTTGGCAATCCAGCTGGGTGGCACAAGACTGAGAATCCCTGCCACGATGAAGAAAACCCCAGCAGCTGTAGCTAGCCTGGCCTTGGCAGGGCTTCGGTCCAAGCAATTTGTGCACTTGCCTCCAGCTACACTTGCAAGTATAGCCATCAGTCCCACCATTGGAACAATGACTAGAATGGCACGAGAGGCTTGAAGGTCTGAGGATAGAGCGAGCATCGAGTCGTAAACCTTACACTGCATTTGGCCAGTGCTCTGGACCACACAGGTCATCCACAATCCTTCCCAAACAACCTGCGCAGTCACAATGTTGTTGCCAATGAAAGCGGTAACGCGCCATAGTGGGAGAGCACATGCCAGGATGGTTCCCAGCCAGCCCAGAATCCCCAGCATGGTCCCAAGCATCTGTACCCCTGTAGACATGGCACTTTTTGGGCAGAGAAGGATTCAAACTGGAAGACAAAAAACACGAGACTTGAATAAGTAAATGCCAAATCAGGGTTAATTCCAAAAACAGTGCTCCAAGCCACTGGAAAGTGCACATCAGAGAAACTAAATGGGACATTGAGGTACCAAACAACTGGAAGGATTAGAAAGCATCAGCCTTTGCCCAAACCAATTAAGATGCATTGAGTGAGTTCTTTGATTACAACTTGGCCTTGGTTACCCTTAATTATTTATTCAGCTGTACCAGGAAACAAGCACTCAGTCTAAACAGCTTTTTAGAGTTTGATAAAGAGGGTAAAAAGAGTGACAATTTACTCAACCAGCTTCAGAGATACAATCCCAGTTCTGGTACAATAATGGGTTTAGTCATACAAGCTCTTTAACCATTATAAAAAAAAAAAAAGAAAGGGTATTTCTCATGTTCTATAGTAGAAGTTACTACTACAGACAAGAATTTGATACCAAAACCTTACAATGTAGTGTAACTCAGAACTGCATTACTTGAAATAAAAGATGGTTGGCCAGCAATTATTAAAAATAAATGCTTACTTATGTAAATGAACACCTTAAGAAATGACTGTTTAACAGTTACATTAAACTCAATATTTCTAAACTAACAAAGAAACAACTCACCTGGAAACTTCAACACGTTTGCAATACAAATAATAACAAACAAACAAAAGCATAAGAAAATCCTTAAGTTACCCAAATGCTGCTGGTTTTACAAAGCGCCCAATAAACTACCAGCTAACAGACCCTTTTATTCAGTCTATGGCTCACTGAATTTACAACCTGCTGTGCAGGCTTATATAGGCCCACTGACTCCTCATGCTAATTTCTCATTACTGATTGGTTCCCCCTAAACAAGCTTAATTAGGTCACGTGACAACCACACTAGTCACGTGATACGAAAGTTAACAAGTGAATGAAGCAGAAGAATTGAGTGTAGTTTACATGCTTTGTTGCATGCAATATTATAAATTAAACGAATTAAAGATCTTTTTTTTATTTTATGATGTAACTTTGAAACTTTTTTTATATACCAGTGAAAATAAAAACGTGTACAAATCGAATCACTATTGCGCAATAATTAATTAATTCCATTAATTTAAGGGCAATTATATGTTTATACATATACTTTTATTCACACATTTATTAAATATATACAATTATTCATGTTGGCTTTCTTTCTTTCTTTCTTTCTTTCTTTCTTTCTTTCTTTCTTTCTTTCTTTCTTTCTTTCTTTCTTATTTATTACAGTCAACAACATTAATATTAAAGCGCCGCTGTGGACCAATCAGAAATGCGAATTGGATCCGACGCGCCGCTGTCTCAAAGATTGACAGGAGCGCCATCCAATAGAAAAACGAGTCAGCACAGCAACCCAAAAGCGCATTGACCAATCAGATCTCTGTGTGGGCGGGATGTATTCGGTCCGGTCTGTCACGATTGGTTGATGTGTGTGTGTGTGTGTGTGTGTGTGTGTGTGTGTGTGTGTGTGTGTTCCGGTCTGTCACGATTGGTTGGTGTGTGTGTGTGTGTGTGTGTGTGTGTGTGTGTGTGTGTGTGTGTGTGTGTGTGTGTGTGTGTGTGTGTGGGTGTGGGTGTGTGTGTGTGTGTGTGTGTGTGTGTGTGTGTGTGTGTTGTACGCGCTGGGTTAGAGAAGCAGTATGGCGGAAGAGGAGAGTGAATTGGAGTTGGACAGGTTTAAAGAGGAACTGGAGAGTTTGCTGAGCGGCGAGGGCGCACTGCAGAGCCGGACGTATTGCGCGAGGTTTTGCGAGGTGAGGGCCATGGAGCGGGAAACAAAAAACCCTCCTACAGAGACACACAGAACCCAGATAGATAGATAGTTAGCGGCTAATGCTAAAGCCTTGATAATCCAAAGGTAGGCTAGGCTCATGCATACTAGCGCACTCGCATACTAGTGTACTAAAGAGTACTCGAACGGGGCCGAACGAGCCTCCGAGGCTCTGCGTACTAGCGAGTGTGTGAGTGCGGGAATCCGGAGGTAACCGTTGTCAGCAGAGATTCCCCTCCTACCGTCTCTCTCTCTCTCACTCTCTCTCTCTGTCTGTGGGGGGTTACAGAGAGACTACTTTTAGCTATCGTAGTTATTTATTACCTCCTACACTTATACTTAGAGCTTTCGATAAGTTAGTACCAGTGTAAATAAACTATTTATCATTAAAGTTTCCTTTAATTCAGTTTGTTGTGTTGCTAGGTTTTGGGGGTGTATTAGCTTATCTGACTAGCTGCTCTATTCCAAAACAAGCCATGAGCTGTAGTTGAATTAAACTGTAAATAAGTCAACAAACTTATTATTTTATAAAAGATAGTGTGGGTTTTTTGTTTGTTAGTATTGTTTTAGTAGTATAAAAGTATAAACCTTGTGTGGACATTTTTATGGTTTTGTTTGTTTGTTTGTTTGCTGCCCACAAGTACTTGGTTTGTTTTGGGAAAATATTTTATAAGGAATGAAATTGCAATACATTTCAGTTTATTTCTTCTTCTCGGTGTAATTTGAATGGTAAAGTATTGTGATTTAAATCACTGTACACACGTGTGCTTTGTGTGAACTTGGTCGGGTGAATATGTTTATGTTTACAGGGTTTCTGTGCAGTCCTAAAAAAAAAAATCTTGAATGTAAAAAGGTCTTAAATCAGATTTTAGGCCGATAGGTCGTTGTATTTTTTTTTTCTTCGTTACTCCAAATGAAATTCGTTACATTACGACTACAAATAACACCAACATGCACCGGCCAATCCGCTTTCTGTTATTGAAGCGAATGTTTTGCCGATTGGACCACAGGGTCGTGCAAGTTTATCGATACATGGCTTGAATAAATGTGAACATTTAGGATTCGGTTAAACCTGGTTGCTTAATTTCATTCCTGGTGGTTTGAAAAAGTCGTAGGTTTGACCCTGATTTCAACATCGTACACAGTCAGGATTTACGTTTTCTTGTTGTTCGCTCCCCCCCACCCCTCGAAAGATAAGCTGGTAATATGGTGTCTGTCGATTTTCCTGTTTCTGCTGCCACCTTTTCTTTTCTACACCAGTAAGGTTGAAGATAGAAGCTGCTACTGGAGTGCTGGAACTGAAGACGAGACAACAGTTTGGGGGGGAAAGTTCACTACTGATCGGACGTCAGTCCAATTTAAAAAATGGCAATAATTTGTGTCGTTTACATCACAGATCTGGATATTTGTAAGAAACGCTACAGACTGGTAACTCGGGTGTGGTTGTTTTCTATATCATGTATAAACAAAATATATATGTGTGTGTGTGTGTGTGTGTGTGTGTGTGTGTGTATGAGGTGGTATCAAAAAGTTTCGAGACTGATGGTGTTAACTGGTGTGCAATACCACGGCTGCAATTTTATCACAAACAGCAAGTTAGAACAAAAAGAGCAAATGTGAAACCAGGGAAATCTCCCACAGAGACGCTTTACGTGTCGATGCTGTACTGAGTTCGAAGCGTTTCGAGCGGCAGTAGTAGAAGAACGTCACCGGAAGATGACGAGAGATCAGGAAGTCCTATGATGGGCTCTACCCCCCTGAATATGTCCAAAACGTTCGCCAACTTGTGCATGATGACCGTCGGAGAACAATCCACATGATCTCGCTTCCACACGCACTGCTCGCTAGATTTGGATCCTGCGGACACGCTTGGAAAAGAAGACTTCCAGGACACATTCCAGAAGTGGCAGGAACGCTGGGAGCAATGTATTGCTGTGCAAGGGGACTATTTTGGAAAGGTGATGGTGTGGAAAACGTAGTTAAATAAAGTACTTTCTTGTAAACCGAGACAGTCTGGAAACTTTTTGATACTACCTTATACACACATATGTATATATGTATGTGTATATATATATATCTGCAATATATCTCACTATTTTTGACTTTTCTGAGCCTGTCAAGTTCTTCTTTTGACCCATTTTGCCAAAGGAAAGGAAGTTGCCTAATAATTATGCACACCTGATATAGGGTGTTGATGTCATTAGACCACACCCCTTCTCATTACAGAGATGCACATCACCTAATATGCTTAATTGGTAGTAGGCTTTCCAGCCTATACAGCTTGGAGTAAGACAACATGCATAACGAGGATGATGTGGTCAAAATACTCATTTGCCTAATAATTCTGCACTCCCTGTATATATATAAAAATTTTTATATATATATATTTTCACATTTATTTAGTAATTATCTGTATTGATGATGACAGTGTTGTCTATTAGCTTCAGTTCTCGTTTCATTTTGTTATAATTCATAGTAAGTTCTGTAAGCAGGTGGTTACCAGTGCCCCCCCCCCTTTTCTTCATCTCTTTTTGGACATTTACAGCAAAGAAAAGAAAAAAAAACCCTTGTGCGGTTTTGACTTTCATAAAACGAACGTTATTTCCTTGCGAGGTTTAAACAAATCGATGGCACGGCCCGGGTGGGTGCTGTTATATTATTTTGCATATTATCACACAGCTCGCTGCACTACACGCATCTCTCAATGTTGGAGAGAATAGATGACTGTAACAAGGTACCTAGTGAAGAACAAGAAAACCACATCGCTGCATTGCTTTGGTATCAGTTGCAGTATTGATCTGATTTCATGACACTTCTGAAATTGGTGGCTGAGTCACTTTTCTCCCTTTTAATTTTTTCATTTCCTGTTTTTCTTTTGTAACTCTGTTCTCATTCTATCCACTCTTATCTTTTGTAGCTGGTCGAGGAATATACGAGCCGATGGCAGGTGCCCCTTCCACAGCTGCAGGTCCTCAGGAGCGCCCTGTGCTCGTTTGTGCGTGGCACAGCGTCCTTCCCGTCCGATTGTGAGCACGTGCGCTACACCCTGAGCAGTCTGGCTCTGTGAGTATATAAAACTCTCGAGTTCTGTGTTTGAAACCCTTTTTCCCTGTTTAACAAAGTAAACCCACTTTTTCTCTACCACAGGAGTGTCTTCGAGCTGCTGCTGTTCTTCGGGAGAGACGAGTTCCCAGAGGATCCTCTGAAAGATATTCTTGACTCATTTCAGGTAATTGCATCACCTTTATGATCAATTTACCAGTGTTGTTAAAACTAAAACTGAAATTTCTGAATGATTTAATTAACACTGTAACACTAATACTGTAATAGTAATACTGTAACATTAATAATACTGTAACACTAATACTGTAACATTAATTAGTACTGTAACACTAATACTGTAACATTAATTAGTACTGTAACACTAATACTGTAACATTAATTAGTACTGTAACACTAATACTGTAACATTAATAATACTGTAACACTAATACTGTAACATTAATTAGTACTGTAACACTAATACTGTAACATTAATTAACACTGTAACACTAATACTGTAATATTAAAACTGTAACATTAATAATACTGTAACACTAATACTGTAACATTAATTAACACTGTAACATTAATTAGTACCGTAACACTAATACTGTAACAGTAAGTAGTACCGGAACACTAATACTGTAACAGTAAGTAGTACCAGAACACTTATACTGTAACATTAATTAACACTGTAACACTAATACTGTAATATTAATACTGTAACATTAATTATACTGTAACACTAATACTGTAACATTAATTAGTACTGTAACACTAATACTGTAACACTAATACTGTAACATTAATTAGTACTGTAACACTAATACTGTAACATTAATTAACACTGTAACACAAATACTGTAACACTAATACTGTAACATTAATTAGTACTGTAACACTAATACTGTAACAGTAAGTAGTACCGGAACACTAATACTGTAACAGTAAGTAGTACCAGAACACTTATACTGTAACATTAATTAATACTGTAACACTAATACTGTAACATTAATTAACACTAACACTAATACTGTAACATTAATTAGTACCGTAACACTAATACTGTAACAGTAAGTAGTACCGGAACACTAATACTGTAACAGTAAGTAGTACCAGAACACTTATACTGTAACATTAATTAATACTGTAACACTAATACTGTAACATTAAGTAGTAACGAAACACTAATACTGTAACATTAAGTAGTACAGAAACACTAATACTGTAACATTAAGTAGTACTGTAACACTAATACTGTAACATTAAGTAGTACCGAAACACTAATACTGTAACATTAATTAATACCGTAACACTAATACTGTAACAGTAAGTAGTACCGTAACACTAATACTGTAACATTAATTTATACCGTAACACTAATACTGTAACAGTAAGTAGTACCGTAACACTAATACCGTAACATTAATTTATACCGTAACATTAAGTTGTACCGGAACACTAATACTGTAACATTAATTCTGTTACCCTAATTAAAACTGTACCACTGTAATCAATACTGTAACACTAATTATTACCGTAAGACTGCAATCAACTAACAATAATACTGTAGCACTGTAATTAATACTGTAACACTAATTAAAACTAACACTGTAATTAATACTGTAACACTAAAACTGTGACACTAGTTAACTAACACTGTAATTTTTACTGTAACACTAAAACTGTAACACTGTAATTAGTACTGTAAAACTAATAATGTAACCCTTATTAACACTGTAACACTAATACTGGAACACTAATCCTGTAACACTAATACTGTGATAAGTACTGTAACACTAAGTAATACTGTAACAGTAATCAATACTGTAGCATTAAGATTGCTACAGTCAGTTGCTACACTTCCGTCCATGCACTAACACACTTATTCCCGGGGTAGGAATGCCAATCAAGTCTGGTGAGGTACCAGAACGTGTACCTGCTGCAGGTTAAACACATTATCAGAGATGGAGGGCCTTGGGCGAGTTCTGTACTGGAGGGAATCCTAAAGGAAGTGGAGCAGAGACGAGAAGAAGGTGTGCATTTTTATTTATTTTTTTACTTATTGATCGATAAATTGCTTCCCAGCAAACAATTTCCGAGAGTAACCAGGGTTCCTACACATATTGGAAAAGTTTTGGCTTAAATTTGTTTGAGCTCCAGTAGCTACAACCTTCTACTCACTCAGTAATATAATAGCTTACATCAGAGATTCTGGCTTACATACGTCAGAGATTGTATCCTATAGTTGGAATTAAAAAAATCGTTATTTCGGATGTTTAATAAGGTCTTCAAAATCTTTATGGAATTCTGCATGTTTGAGTCTGGAAAAGTATGGAGTTTTGGAATAACAAAAACCCTGTAACTTCATATCTCCTTGCTGCACAGTGGATCACTATCTCGGCTCCGAGGCGTCCATGTTCTTCGAGCTGCGCGTACGTTACCTGCTGGCCTGCGAGCGGACGCGCGAGGCCATGGCGTTAGCCCTGAAGTGCAGCCAGCACCCGTCTGCAGGCCGCCGCCTGTTCTTCAAGCAGGTCCACCTCGCCTGTCTCTGGAAATCCTCTCAACAAGAACGCCTCGTCAAGGAGGTGCGTTTATGTGCTCTGCTTTTATATGCTTTTATAATATGATCTGATTTTAGACCTTTTTTTGTTTTTGCTCATCCTTGTATTCGGTGTTCTTTTTTCAAGATGGCGGAGATTGACGGGAAGGACGCCGTGGAGATCCTGTGCATCGCGGAAAATGAGGAAAAAGACGAACTGCTTCTGGAGCTGAGCCGAGGCTTTCTTTTGCAGCAGCTCAGAAGTGGAGACATGTATTATCTTTGGTGAGTCCCAAAATAGCTTTTCACACCAGCACCTGAGTCAGCAGCTGCTAAGACCAATCAATCGGCAGGTTTTTTTTCTCCCCAAAAACGTTTTCCTATGGTTATGGTAATTATGGAGGGTTCATTGTTTTACCGAATTACAGCTTGTGTGCTACATTTGTAAATCATTCTGTTCGGCGAAAATGGCCGCTGTGTCAAATGCCCTGTAATTTTCTATAATGACGGACCTTGTGGCTCTCCTCAGGGACCTGGTCTTCATATGGTGTAAACTGTACCTCAGAGTAAAGGCCAAGGAGACACCGTTTCTTCAAGAATGCAAACTGTTGCTCCTGTCGGCCACCAACGTCAAAGCAATCTTTCCGTTTATGAAGGTGATCTTGGCTGAGGTATGTTCCAGACACTGTTTATTCCTTGTGGGTTTTTATTTTATTTATTTTTTTATTTTAAACTACAGGTATTAGTTGTATTCTGATGACTCCATCGTAACCTGAAAATATAGTCGGGACATGGTGATTGGTATATAGCCAGAGTCTGAGAAGGGTCTACTAGGAAATAACGTTTCTACGGTGCTATTTGATAGTTAAAGTGTCTAGAAGTGGATAAAATTTGTCGCATAACAGACTTTATTTAATACAGTGGTGTGTGTCTTAATAACGTGTGCTAAGGAGAATAAAACACTTTAGAATTCACTGTTAAAGCAAAAATAACAGCTTTGGGGTTTCTAAGATGCTGTTTAGCAGTTCCATGTTCTTCACTCATTCATGTTATTTCTGTATGTTTTTCCGATTTCAGAATTTGGGGAAAGAAGGGCTCACGTTTTGTATCGAACTCTGCGCCCAGGCTCTTCAGACCGACTTAAAGAACGACTCGGTCACCAAGTCTCTCATCTACAAAACCATCGCATACCTGTTCCCCAACGACCTGGAGATCTGCAGAGCCTGTGCGCTGCTCGTGTTCTTCCTGGAACGCACGGTTGAGGCCTACAAAACAGTGTTTTTCTTGTACAACCACCCGGACCTGGAGTACCACCTGGACAACGGTCCTGTCGTGAACAACGTGCGCTTCGAGGTGATTCAGATTCTGAAAAAGGGCCTGTTTTTCGACCCCGAATTCTGGAGCCTCCTGAACATTAAAACAAACTGCCTGAAGCTCATGAGCGACGAGGTGGCCAGGGCCGCCCTCTGCGAAATTACAGAAGAGGATAAATGGGAGTCTAGTTACTGCGTTCGAGAGCATTGCAAGTGTCGCGCAGAGCCGGAAAGAATGGCTATCAGACAGGAGATGAAACCTGGTAGTAGAGAAAGGCAGGAAACGGGGACTGTGGAAAAATGGTTCACAAGTTCTTCTGCCAATGTGTCTTCCGAAGCTCCTCGGTATAAGAAGAGAGGGAGGAAACCAGGGTCTCGCTCCACAATCTCGAACCTGGAGCCGTTTCCAGTCCGGCGTTCCTTCAGGCAGTTGGATTTGGCGCAAAATCACACCAGGCAGCTGAACAGCAGATGCCAGAGGTTCCTCACCCGGCAGACGGAGAATAATATTCTAAAACGACGGGGGAGGAAACCCCGGTGGCTCCTGGAGCAGTTAGCCGCCCTGGGAGAAAACAGCACACTTGGACAAAGGAAGAAACCAGGGAGAAAACCAAAATTATTGAGCTCACTAAAGGACATCTTAGTCGCAACCCCTGTCATTGAAATCACAATGGAATATTCCTACCCCGATAATGAAGTTGAGCTGCCTGCTGATGTTCAGGGCCGGCCTGCATCCAGAGCAACATCTTCCACAGAGCATCCCTTTGATCAACCTCAAATGCAAATGTCTCGCGGAAGAACTCCGGACTCGCTCTTTCAGTTACTGAGCGAGAAGTCTCCTCATTTGTGGCGAGACGAAGACGACTTTCAGCCGCACGAGGTTATGGTCGCTATTAGCAAATTCCACACCTACGCAAAAGTGCCTGAACAGGAAGAAAGCCCTTCACTCGATCGCCTTACGGATGCCGCAGCGCCGCACGCCGCGACGCTGGAAGACGATTTTGGGTCTCTCGCTCCTGTCAAGAAACCTAGCGAACCAGTAGAGGCGATTAACATGACCTCACCGACTGCTGCTGTAACCCTGGAGATCCCTGGTCTTAGTGATGTAGCTGATCTGCCATTGCTTTCACCTGTCGATCAGGATGTAGTCCCTTATAGTAAAATCAATACTGCTACGGTCCATCCTTCCAAAGATCAAACTGGGACTGACGATATTCCCGAGCCGGAAAACACCCAGGAGGTTGCGAATCTCAGTAGCACACCTGACAAAGCTACTGATCCTATTCCTACTACGTCTGATATTCTTTCTACCTCTAAAAACACACCTGAACTGACCCCCCAAAGCAATGTTTCTACCCCCAAAGAAATACCAGACACTCCTGAATATCCACTCAAAGATGAAGTAGCTGTGTCTAAAAATGTGGCTGAAATTACTCTAAAGTCCTCTGCCTTCGTTGAAGAACTGGCGTCGCAGCAGACCGCCAAACTCGAGCCGCCTCGGGGCGATGACTCCCCTCCCGTATCGTGTTCTCAGACTTGCGTGCAATGCAGGCTTTGCGATAAAAGTTACGAGGATCCCCTGACTCACGCGTTGTGGCATTACCGGAAGGAAAAGAAATGCATGTTTTGTGACAAGCCGACGTTGACTCGTGGAGCTTTACAGCACTTCCAGAAGCACATAAAAAATTTGAATAATGTTGAAAGTCCACACGAGACTCAAAAGTCTGAGGATGTATCCGAGGCACCCGGGAAGCCTGCCGAACCCGTTCCCGAGTCTCCGCCAAAGAAAGCAAAGCCTGGATTTGCGCAAATAAAGTCGAGATTGCTGATGAGACTGAAACTGACGAGGAAAGCCCAACCTCAGCGCGAGGCAGAGAAAACCTCGGATAATACCGAAACGGCCTTGAAAGAGACGGACACAAAGAAGCAGGTGTCGGCGCCCGACCAAAAGGAGAGCGCCGCAAAGGACGAGAAGCAAAGCGTCCCGCAGGAGACGATACGATATTTAACGAGAGGTTCGGTTAGGAAGTCTGAGCACAAGGGACGGCTGCGGAGGACGAAACTAAGCAGGGAAGGAAAGGCTCGAACGATGGCCGGGAAAGATAAATCAGAACCCAAAGATGGGTCCGTTCACAGGCTGAATGGAGTGATTCAAAAGAAACGATTTTGGTGCCTTCAGGATGACAGAGGTCCCGTGACTGTACCACCAGTGAAAAAAGAGAACAAGACGAATGCAGAGAAGACCACTAGAAAAGAAAAGAAAGCGAATTACGATATCAGGACCAAGGCAACCATTAATAACGAAAGTAGACATTGTGCAAAAGCGAAGGAGGAACCGAGAGTAAAGAAGAAAAGGCACAGAGAGGATGAGGAGAACGTCGAGGTAAAAGCAGTCAAGAAACTCAAGAAAGAAGAAGGTGATTCAATCGTTAAATCTACAGATACCATGGGGGAGCCTCCAAAAGTGGAAAATCAGCAAAACGGTACAGAGGAAGAATCCAGTGAGTCTTCCAAGTCCATCCGGAAAAGGAAAGCCAGTAATACTTCTCTGGTCAGCTGTCCTAGAGACGCATGCACCTTCCAAGCCATGCCTGGCCCGGTCCTCTCGCACGTCCTGATTCACCACCCGGGCGACACGAAAGCCCTCGAGTTCTTCTACAACCTCGGCGAGAAAAAATGTCTGGTGTGCACCAGAAGGATTTGGACTCCTCAGCACTTTTTCGACCACATTGCCTCTCACCGGGGGAACCTAAAACACCCGTGCTACCACGCGACCTGCCAGAAGAGGTTCAAAACGCGATCGGATGCGGGCGACCACATGGAGAAGAACCACAATCCTTTGAAAGCTGGCTGCTGCTTCCACGGATGCACGGTGCAATCCGCCAGCCTCAAAGACTTGTACAGCCATGAAAAAAGTCACTACAGGGAAGTAACGCTGAAAAAGGCCACATCTGTCACTTCTGAGAAAAGTGCGGACAAACCCAGGCTCGGAGTAACGGATACTCAAGCTCAACAGGCAACTGAAAGTGTAGAGACGGACCCTGAGATGCCCACCCTTCTTCCTTCTCCTCCTTCTCCACCTCCTAAGGTTACACAACACAAGACACCCGTAAAACCAGAAGACGAAAAGCCTTTGACTTTGAACAAAAGTTCAGTGAACTACAGCAGCAAAAACTCCCGGCTCATCAACGGTCACAACGACCACCCCTCCAGTGTTAAAGCGCCCCCTACAGCTGAGAAAGAGCAGGAGCCAAAGCACGACAAGAAAGTGGCAGTCAAGCCTTTCAGCAGACTTCCTCCTTCAGCTTACCTGGATGAGCTGTACCTCAGCATGCCCAAGAAGTGGAGGGGGCCCCAAGCGAACGCCAAAGGCACCGACCCAGGGGACGGCCTCGCCGTGAAGAAGCAGAGCTGCTCGCGCTGTAACGCGGCTTTCAACTGCGAAGGAGAGCTTCAGCTACACCGGGAGAAATGCACGTCTCTCTTCGGCTTCGATTCAGACGATGAAAGTAAGTGCAAACAGGAAGTGTCCTGAGAAATCCTTCATTATCATAACCTGATTTGAATATTTTTTTGTAAATGTATAGCCATGTTGAAAATGTCAACAAAATCATATCACAGAATAGCTATATTTTGGATTATTATTTTTTATTCGTATCGTAATAGTTTTGTTCCATCACCCAACCAATGATTGGCGTTTTCAGCACAAAGCTGACGTCCTTGGATTGCCTGCAGTGGTGGATGAAGTTCCTTGTACTTGAGATAAAGAAGAGATACAGTCAGTAAAATATGACTCCAGTAAAATTGCTCCCTTTAAACTTTCACTTGAGTAAAAATACTAAAGTATTTTGCCTTCAAATGTATTTAAGTATCCAAAGTACTATAATTTATTGTGGCTATAATGATCATTTTGGTCACAAGACCCAATTCAGTTTATGTGAAAAGACTCTGTTACACTCCCAAAATAATTAAATAAATCACACACACATTTATTTATTCCTCTCTAAATGTTCTGCTTGCTGTTGAACTCACGCTGAACTGCGTGTTATAGTGGTGGCATTCGTTCATTTTCAACCATGTGACTCAGAAGAACGAGTCGTCTCAAAGCATCGCAAAATCTCTGTAGGTTATATACAGGAAACTATGTACAGAAATTATGTACTTCATCTCCTCTGGTCCGAGTCGTTCCTCCTTTTATCATGTATTTTCCTTATACACTATACAATGCAACAGAGCAATTTTTTTTTTTTTAATCCAATAATTATGGGAGTCACGTGAAAAAGGAACTAAAGACACGGCCCAGAAGATACGAGAGGTGAAGCTCCTCTCATTTGTGTTTATCTGCATCGTCATATGTTCATTATTGGATCTATAGTCAGATTTGGTGTATGTGTTTGTGGATCTGGTTATTGAAAATTCTGACCAAAGGAACTAAATGGAAAAAAAAAAGATTAGTTCATTTTTAACACAATGATCTGATCCTCCCATCACTAGTATGTTGGTGATAAGTAGAAACTGTAGATTGGTGTCTTGCTGCGTTCTTGACCAGTTATATTTTCATCCACTCAAATAAAAAGGAACGACTGATTTGGCAAAATATAGTCGAGTAGAAAGTAAGATATTACCTTTTAGGTGGAGGGAAAACTCGTTTTTTACTATCACTCCTGTACACTACGTATCCCTAAACTTTAATTTTTTACTTTTTCTTCTTTGCTTATCCTAATTTTCGTCGCAATCTTCGCTTTCTGGCTTCGCTTTGCCATCTAGCAGTGGCGTCTCGAGCTCGTACCTCAGGTTTTTGCTCGCGTAACAAAGCAAAAACCGACCGAGTGACGGCTCGTACCTCGAAAAACTCGTACATTAATGCACTCGTAGGTCAAGGTACCACTGTAGTTTAGTTTTACTTGGTTAATGTCCACCACTGTTCCTTTAACAAAGCTTTCAGCAGGGAATCAGACAATGAGTGTTGATTATATCCATCAAGTTATGAGACGATCGTTCTGTGCTGTTGTATGGAAAGAAATGGCCACTCGGGCCAAAGCATCATTTTTGAGACATTAGAAATTATTGGTAAAAGAAGGTCCAGCTGCTGTCGAATACGTGAACCGTTACACAAATACTACAGCATCCAAAGACAGGAAATTCAATCATGTGCCTACAACTTTGTGTGAGTTTCAGGAAGAACCACAAACTGCGTCCCAATACTTTTGTTTGTTTGATTCAATCATTTGTCTGGTTTTGAATAATCTATAAAAACATCATTTATAAAAACAAAAACTGTTCGAATGTTTGTTCGTTTTTGTTTTTGAGAACCTCTCGTCTTTAAGGTACCTATTATTTGACCAGTTTGTACAATATTATCAGTTTGAACCTCTCATGGCTGGAACAGTCTGGTGTCCCAGTACTTTTGTCCATATGGTATATATTTAAATATAAGGTTTGTTTGTTTTTGTTTGTTTTTTCACCTATTTACACTTTTCTTGTAGATGCCTCCTGAACGGTGGAGCCCTTTTTGATCAGTTGGACGTCGCTGTAAACATTCAAAAGAATCAAATCTTGACTTAAAATAAAAAATAAAGATGTATTACAGTTGGGAAATGGAGCTTGTTGGAGCAACGCTTTCCTGCATCAACTAGAGAATAAACGTCGACTGCACTGGTTCATCTCCTGCCACGATCCCGGACCGTCGCGACTGGAGGTGACGTCCTGTTTCACCGCCTATTTTGCAGCGTGGAAGTTTTTTAACTGCAGTATTTGATCCGACAACGAAAGCGATATATCCGGTTCCAACGCCGGAGGCGACGAGGATTCCGCTCCGACCTTCGAACGCGATTTGACTTTTGCTTCAGAAAGCGCAAGGCGTAGATGTAATTGCAATGGCAATGAAATCGGGAATATTTCCAGCACCTCTGGAAACTTTCTGGTTATTTGTGAACTTTTGTCACGGATTTTTATTAACATTTAATCTCACACACACACACACACACACACCTCTTTTATCCTTTATACGCTAAAGCCGTCGCTCCTCAAAAGATTTTGATTTATATAAGGGTGAGGAGGACGACTTCAACGAAAGATAGACGAACCCACATACAGCAATGTTCGATTAAACGAGACGGAGACGATAAAAGACACTCGGATTACGACATTTAATGTATATACACAATTATAAATCTCTTCACACGCCAGTGAAACGACAGCGAGAAGAAATCAATGCCTCCCGATCATGGCATTGAGCTCTTCTACCCAGTAATGTTGATTTACCAATTTAATTTATTCATCTTTTTTTTTTCTTTCTTTTTTTTTGTATTTTATGTAAATGTTTGAAAAGTTTGAACGGTATATAATTGGGATGTGTTAATATAGGGGGTTTCTATATCAAGAGTCTTTTTTTTTCTGGCCTACAAAAAAAAATTAAACGTATGATTACAGAGTTTTTGTGTGATATTTTTTATTTTATATATACTGTATAATAAAAAAAAATGAACGTGGTTGTAGAGCGCATGCGCAGTGCGCTCTTCAGTTTGTCCTGTAGGGGTGCTCGGTTTGTATAACGGGATTTCCTCTTGGCCGTGTGTCAAACCGCAAACTAGTGCACTAGGTAGTGCGTTGGGACAATAGGAAGATGCGCACTATGTAGGCTGACTACGGAGTGTAGGAGCGTGCGGTTTGGGATGGATTTGTTGCTGAAATCACGGCCGCAGCCATAGCAGCGGGTGGCGTAAACAATAAGCACAGGGAGCGATTGTAACGAAGAACAAGCGGAGTAGCAGAAAAAAAAGTTACTAAATAGAAGGATATATATTTACATTTATATAAAAACAACAAATGATTGGATTTTTTGCGATGTGCAGCTACGAATGCGCTAGCTAGGACCGGTTAGCTTTGGAAGTCGATTGCCGCTATGCTAGCTTTGGGTTAGATTAGCCGAATATTATGGGATGTAGCTAGTTAGCTGACCAGAGCTTTAGGGTAAGTAGGTGAAGATGAATGTGATTGAGTTCTATGGCTTGATGATCGCTTAACCCATGCAGTAATGATCCCACAGGTTTTAACTGGTTACCTGTAGGAGAAGGTGACGGTTCCAGGTCCATGAGTTTGGAGTGTGATGTTCAGTCTGATGGCGAACTGCTGCAGCTGGCTGAAACGCTGGAGAGAACCTGCCAGGTGAGACCCCCATCAACTCACCTGTTTCTGCACAACTTTCAATATCATTGTTGATCCAGGAGATGTGCATTACATAGTATTAGTTTTGCTTTTGGCATGGCGATTTGTTTACAAGCCGAAAGTCTTCATGGGAAAAGTAGATGAAGCAGATAGATGACCTCATGGGTCATCAATTAAGGTGCAACACGAAGGACACTGTGTTGACAGAATATACCTTCTCTGAGGAAAGTGATGAACCTGAGAGGCACAAGAATGTGAGAAATGGTCAGTAAATGGGTATGAAGAAGAGCAGTGGTGATGATACAGGTAGAAGTACAGATAAATATGTTGTAAAAGACTCTGCTAAAACTTGCTGGTGACCAGATGTCAAATTACTATTAAAACAAAACATGTTACCTAATAAATGTGTCCAGGCTGAACCTCCACCATATATAACACAATCAGAGAGATGATGATGATGATGATGATGTTTAGGAATGTATCTGTTCTCACCCATGTTTACATCACTGACTCCCTCTGTCTCATCCACGTTACCCCCACAAACTTCTTGTTGCCTTCTGTCTTGCTCTTTGTGAGCTTCGTGAACGAGCCTGTAGTGTGTGTGAGAGACTGGAAATGATACACCAGTGGGAGGTCGAATAAAAATAGGTCGATGGGCTGAAAACGGCGCAAAAGAGAAGAAAAAAATATCGACCGTATCACCAAATAGATTAGAGTCTGGATCGAAAATGTAAGAAGTAGAAAGTAAAAAGATGGCTGAAAAATAAATAGTGGAGTAAAGTACTGATACCAGAAAAATCTACTAAAGTACAGTGAGGTGTTTGTACTTTGTTACCGATGCCGATTTAAAGCCAGTTGTACGGTTGATTCTCGATTCTGATTGGTCAGAAATTGTGGCTCATTTCAGACACAGCGTATCTAAAACACTAAATGACTGCGAGATGAAATGTATAAAATAGCGAGGTGACATTTATTGATGATTCAGGACGAAGAACTTTTTTTAGTATTTGTGTGAACTTCATACCAGTACGCATTTTTGAACATTTATAAGCGGAGTACAAAATAAGCAGTGAGGCAGAACCGTCCTTCAGCGCTGATCCCTCAGCGAGGTCATGTTGGAAATCCCCCCGGCTAATCCCTCAGCAGCAGGGTTAACTGAGGCCGAGAGAGACCACGGCGTGTTTGTTTCATCGTAAGTGCAGGTCGCTCGGCTCGGCGCGCTTTAACGCTCCATGAAGTCCTCCTTGCTGCAGAGGACGGTCACTTGGATCCGCCGCTTGATGTCTTTATGGCTCGAGTGCCGCAGGTGGGTATTGTCTTGAAGGCACTCAGGATCGTGACCTACAGGCTTTTAAATGATCCATTTAAATGAGGGTTCGAATGCTTTAGAAGGTTTTTAGTAGTCACATGTGTGTGTGTTTGGGGTTACAGGAAGGTTACGCTGGTGATGGTGGGACTGGACAATGCTGGGAAAACCGCCACAGTACGGGGGATCCAAGGAGGTAGGACTCACTCCTTTAATTCTTTTATGAATTCTATTTTTTAAAAGTGATACAAATCTATTATTTAATGGTTATTTTATTGCTAAACATGTTGACGCATGTGGTCAGAATAGCGGCAGTTGCACAGCTCCCAACGTTGTTGTGTGTGTTAACACCTTGTAGGTATTCAGTGTAAATCCGTGTAATTTTTTTCAGAGAGTCCTCTGGATGTGGCCCCTACGGTCGGCTTCTCCAAGGTAGACCTAAAACAGGGCAAGTTCGAGGTCACGATCTTCGACCTCGGCGGGGGGAAGCGGATCCGGGGCATCTGGAAGAACTACTACTCTGAGTCGTACGGTGTGGTGTTCGTGGTGGACTCGAGCGACGTGCAGAGGATCCAGGAGACCAGAGACACCATGGCGGAAGTGCTGCGGCACCCTCGCATCGCCGGCAAGCCCGTCCTCGTGTGAGTCTTTCAGACGATGGAGATGTGATAAACGCATTATAACAGACTGTAATGGTCCATCAAGTGCTGCTGTGGTTCACACTCTTGTCCTCTGAGACAGGTGCAGGTCTTAACCCATGTGTTTCTAACAGCTGTCAGCACCTTCTGTCTCTTTTTTTTCTCTCCTTTTGTTCCCCCTCTTTCTGAATCACATCACAGGCTGGCCAACAAGCAGGACCGAGACGGCGCGATGGCTGAGGCGGACATCATCGAGAGCCTGTCACTCGAGAAGCTTGTCAACGAGAACAAGTGCCTCTGTCAGATTGTAAGTTCTTCACTCACTCATCAGTCGTCGTCTTCTTTCGAATTAGAATTTAGGGCTCGATTAAGGCCGGCCGCTAACAACGTATTTGTGTGTTTTGTTTTGTACTAAATCATGAAAATGTGCTTAAAAAAATTTTAATTATAAAATTTATAAATAATGATATTATATAAATATAATATAGCGGTGTCCGTGCAGCACACTGTCTCACGTGTAAAAACAAACAGAACGTGGCGTCACTGATCACCGACGGCTCTCAAAACAGCTGGGATTAATTTTTGCTGATTGTACCAGTTATCAAGCCCAATAGTTATTATAGCGGCCTCTAGTGGTGAATCAGCGATTCCACGTTCTGTTTGTTTTATCTGCTATAATATATTTAGAAATAAGAAGTGCTTTTTGTTTTTAGGTAGAAAGCATGATTTAAGTAAAAAAAAAAAAGAGAATGTGGTTTGTGTTGTCAGGAACCGTGCTCTGCAGTCCTGGGCTGCGGTAAGAAGATCGACAAGTCCATAAGGAACGGCCTGAACTGGCTCCTGAACAACATCGCCAAGGACTACGAGGTAATCACGGAGCGCGTTCAGAGGGACACGGCCGAGCAGCGCGTGCAGGAGGAGCAGGATAAGAAGGAAAGAGCCGAGCGAGTGAAACGCATCCGAGAGGAAAGGTCTGGGTTTTTTATTACTTTTTATTTATTTATTTAAAATTCATTCATCTTTTTAATGTAAAGTAGTAAATAAACCACTAAAAAGTAGTACCACAATCTGTTAACACAAATGTAAATAAAATATATAAAAATGCAGGTTTCACAATTTTATTTTATATTGAAGGAGAAAAATATATATTTTTTATGTATTTATTAAATTATTTATAGTATTTATAGTACAGTACACTATAGTATTTATTAAATTAAACTATGAACACAAACACAACAAAAAAAACATTTCTAAACGATTATAACTCCTTAAGCTCGCCTGACTTTGTGGTTCAGGACAGATGAAGATCTCACAGGCTTTTTATAAACGAACTTTCACAAGCATGCGTGATCTCCAGCACCCCCTGTGGTAAACTGAGAGCTACTGAGGGGAATGTATTATTTATTTATTTATTAATCAATTTATTTATTTTCCATAGAGACAAACAAGAGCGTGAAGAGGCGGAGAAAGCGGGCGGACAAATAAAGGAGGAGGAGTCCGAGGATGCTGAAATGTCCAACCCTTTCCAGCCTATAAACCATGTCCCAGAGGTAAGCGTTCCACTCAAGCTTTCTTCATCATGTTAGTGTTACAGCTTAGTGAACTCTTGGCCTGGGTTGTTCTTCCAGAATGAAAACGAGTCGAAAAAAGGAATGGAGTTGAAAAAGCAAGGAGAAGAGGTCACGCAGGACGGCATCCTGGAGTCAAAAAGCAAACAGGAGGACGATGAGGAGGAGGAGGACGATGAGGAACAGGGAGAGAGCGAAAGACAGACGCCGGAGAGCCCAGAATCAGGTCGGTCTCTCTTTAGTGCGATTGCTCCGTCGCCTGATAATTAAGAGCACAAAGTAGTTGTATCAAAGCGACGTGATTAGCGCAAGTGGCCTCATTTTGTATTCCAGTGATTTTCACGCTAACGTTAATGGAGGCAGCCTTGTTTCTGTAAAATGAAAAAAAAACTGTAGGTGCTTTTTACTGTCATCCATCTGAAGTGCACTAATATACATAATTACCCAGAAATCGAGTGAAGACACAAAGTAACTCTCGGTAATGAAACTCTCAGGTCCAGCAGACCAGAGCAAAAAGAAGATCAAGAAAATACGGCTCAAGCGGAAAAACCGAGTCGACCCTCTCGTAACGGACGACGCAGCCAAGAGCCCGACTCCGCCTCCCGCACCAGGTAAGACGTCCCTCTACGTATAAAAAAAACCAACCAATTTTGTTATTTTTGTGCTCATTTATACCACAGTGCTGTCGAATTCCCGAATCTGATTGGTTTTCGAAGATCTGAGAATATTTCCGACTTGGTTTCTGCACATCTTTTGCCTCACACACACTAGGGACGCGCAGCTCCATAACGGCGGCCGACGCGATTCGCCTCTCGACGCATAGCCGACGATACGATACATCAAAGACGCGTATGAAGCAGCTACCGATCACGATACGATTCAATTCAACACAATACCACGCGATAAAAACGCATTGCAGACGATCTTTTCCTGTTCTGTCTCCAAGAAGACACAGCTCTACCTCTGCCATGTTAATCTGTATCCTATGTGACCCTGAGGACACGCCTCGAACTCTGTATTGTTGCGATACGCCATATAGCGGTTTAGCGACGAGAAATCGATTTTCGGAAAAAAAATCGATGCGAACGAAACGAAGCCAAGAGAGATTATAGGTCTTATAACCATATAGCAACAATAACTTGTTAAAAAAAAGTGCATTATTATTATTAACTCTGAGTTTATAAATGAATTAACTTCTGACCAATCAGATCTTTTTGGAATATTTTATTTGAATTACTATCAAATGTCCTTATAAACCACAGAACCCGGACAATCTCGTGGAGGCGGGAAAAAAGAGCAGGTTCAAAATATGTTGTTCCACTTCTGTTTGTAGTTGGATGGGCCACTCCCAAAGTTTCTAGACTCCCCAAGCTCGAACCTCTGGGAGATACAAGGCGTTCTGGTAACTCCTTTCATTTATTTTTTTTGAAACCCCTCGTCACTTTTTCTTCGCTACGAACCATTCTGTCCCGAGCGTCTCCATCGCTCACGGCAGTGTCTCACACTTCCCCATCGCATGCTTCAGCTTCACTGACTCTCTGTATCTCACCATGCTTAGTGTATGCATGATCCTGACTTACCCGCCAATCATCCCTACTAACCCCATGTATTTTTGTACTATGAATTAATCCTGTGTTTTTATTTTTTATTTTTTAAAGCCTGATTCTATTGGCTCCTGATTTGATCAGTTTATTATAGAATAGAAGGTCAAGACAACTGGACGTCTCATGAAGGTTTTTTTCTTTCCACCAGCTTGTTCATTAGGGATGAACTTCGAGTTGGATATATTAATGTAAAATGTATATTTGTAATCTATTTATTGCTACAAAGCTGCTTTGGGACATCGCCCGTTCTCAAAAGTGCTTCACAAACCGAATCGAACTGGACTTTACGTTTTATAGACGTTATAGACATTTGTATAGAATTTCCACCAGCTGCTTCAAAACTAAACATGCACTCGCACACGTTTTCTTACTTAAAAAAAAAAAAAAACCCAGCACTAATGATCAGTATTCTAAGCAATAATGACGCTCGCTTTTCCAAACAATTGTGTCAAGTTTTGATCCTTCACACAGACACTTCCAATAGAATCAGCAATAGAAGCAGCCATGTGAATATTAGTTACAGAAATATCTTTACAGATGTTACAGAAATCCTTCACTGTGGCCAAATTTGATTGCTGTTGCCGACACACTACACTTCAGGGGGAAGTGGTAGCTCAGTGGTTAAGATGTTGGACTGATTAGAAGGTCATAAGGTCATTCAAATCCCACCCCCCTAGTGTTCATTTTTGTTTTATTGCCCCAATTTAAATATAGTTATGATTAGGGCTGAAACGATTCCTCGATTAATTCGCTTACAAAAATTCCCACGGATCATTATCACTTTTTGAACGCACTGTATTTGTGTTTTTGTTTAATACAGCAATCAAATGCACTTAACGGGTTTAGTTTCTTGCCGACATCCTTATATTCAACTTCAAAAATAAAAATGTCAATTTCTCTAAAGAAAAAAATATTCACTTGTTCATTTTAAGAGACCTGTCTTATTTCCTCTCTCTCATTTAATATTGTTCTTTAATTAAGGAAAAATACTTCTCATCCGATTAATCGGTGGAATGATCGTTAGAATACTCGATTACTAAAATAATCGATAGCAGCACCACTACTTATAATAAACTCCACTCAGGTGTTCCACTAGATTTTGGAACGTGGTTGTAAGATTCCTGAGATCAGACATTAAAGCCTGGGGTGCCTTTAGTGTTCCAGTTCCTCCTGGAGGTGTTCACTAGGGTTGAGGTCCGGGCTCTTTCAGTCCAAACTTGGCTCATGTGTTCTGGAGCTCGCTTTGTACACACAAGCATCATAAATCTGGAAAAGCGTCTAAGTTTCACTAAAGGGAAAATTGCTGCAGCAGCTAAACACGTTCCGGATTATTGTTTGCGGAACGGGCAGGTGTCCGCATACTTTTGGCCACGCAAACACGCTCGATTTGAATTTCTGCACACAGTCCAGTTGTCTTGAGCTCAGGAAGTGAAAATGATCTGGATGCGTGAACGGTCTTCATTAACATCACACCGCAGGCTGAGTGTTTTCCACGTGATGCGCTGGATCCAGTATAGCGACTGTACTGGTGCGGGATACTGTGTCCAGTTAACGCTGAATCGAGGGTGAACTGTGATTTTCTGGTATGGCTTTAAAGGGGCAGTTTGTGGTGTTTAAACTGGAAAAACAATTAAAACGTGCGTAGATTTGCGTTAATCAGAATCCCAGAAGACGTTTTTCGGGGTTTTTTCCAGGAAAATTCAGTAGTAAATGTTTTCAGGACAATTGCATTTTAATTACTAGCAAAAAAAATAAAAAAAAGAAAAGCATACAAACTGCTCTTTTAATCGGGTGGCTCTCACTAAAGTGTCTTCCGTGGTTCTCTCCTATTGGCAGATTTCTATGGCAAGCCCCTCCCACCTGTAGCAATTAGAGAGAGACCAAACGGAGAAACCCATGATGTCATTTCCTAGCCCCTCCTCCTCTACTACCCCCCCTCCTCAACCCCGCCCTTCCCTCCATAAGGTTTAGAGAGACGCCTCGTCTCCACCAGTGACCTTGTTTTATTTCTCTCATCTCCAAGCGCGTGCTGTGTAAATACGCAACAATCACCAGCACCCCTGTAAGCGAGAGGAACCAATCAGCTCGGGAGGGAGGGATCACATGACCGGCCCAGGACCAGAAAACAGACTGCGGATCTACACCATAAAAACATGGACGTTTTGATTTTTTTTTTTCTTCAAATCTCAGATAACAAGGATTATAATATTGCATATAAAAGCTTTATTTTTTAGACTGAATCACATATAAACTGTGAACTTTTTGAAACAGAAGATAATTATGATGTGTGTGTGTGTGTGTGTGTGTGTGTGGCGTGCAGAAAATCACGATCACATACACACGATCGTTCTCAAAACGCTATTTATATCCTGCACAACACGGACGTTCGAAATCCCGCTCCAACGTCCAAGATTTCACCAGCAGTTTTCTACACTACATACACTTTATGGACTAAAGTTTGTGGAGATTTAGTGCTTTTTTTTGTCTCCATTTGCTGTTGTAATCATTTCCATTCTTCTGGGAAGATGTACCACTAGATTGCGCGGTGATTTTACGCTCCTTCACAAGGGTGTTAGTAAAGTCAGGTAGGTGAGGAGAGGTGAGGAGCTGAGGAGATCTGGGGTGCAGTCAGAACTCACTTTCATCCCAAAAGTGTGTAAAAGGGTTGATCTTTCATTCCAACTCATGTAAAGCACATCATGGAGCTGGAGCTGGTCTGGATCTTCATGCTTGAACAGGTTTGGGTCTCCTAATTCAAATGAGGGGGAGATTTTATGTGCATCCAAAGACATAATATACAATTGTGCACCTCCATCTTCATGGTAACAGTTTGGGGAGGAACCACATATGGCTGGAGACGTCAGGTGTCTTAATAGTGTCTCGTTAAAAGAAAACTCCACCCTGAACTTTTCAATCTTTTTCCTGTTACCTATATTGAATTTTGCGTCTGTACCCGAAGCGATCGATGCGGCGGAGCTTTAGTCTTTTAAGTCTTTAGGTTTTTTTTTCTCACGGTTATTTTTCTTTTCATCTTTTAAGCTTTTAAACACAGCTTTTACACTAATACCTTCATCATCTCTAAACGCTCCAGCCTGATGCCGGATCTCTGCCTCACATTGCAATCTGGGGCTTTTCAGGATTTTTGCACTACAATCTCCAATGTTGTTTTTTTTGTTGTTTTTTTTTTAAGTTGCTGTTTGAAATCTATTCTTCTATTGAACTCCATTGCAACTTCACCAGCAATCCTTAATTCCTCATACCAGGTCACAGCATCTAACCAAACTAACCCACACAGGAGCTCCTGTATATCCACATCACCGAGCTCTCCACACATTTATTAATGTTTCAGGGTGGATTTTCTTTTTCCTTTAAAGTGAATTTTTTTCCCGACGGTGAAACGCAACGATTTTTAGGGAGTTCATTTTAAACTGCTTTCTGGACACATTGACTCTTTTGACGTCAAAAACAGCAATGTTTCTCCCCCACCCCCACCCACACAATTGTGGCGGTTGAGACTGTTACAGATGTCGTTTATTGTCGAAAGCTCGTTTTGCAGAAACAAATTTCGCAAATGTTACATTAAGCTGGAACATTTTCCACACGCATACACACTACATGGATTTTACATACAGAGGTTTATTCATTTCCTTACAGAAATGTACTGTAAATGGTATAAGTAGGTTATTTATTTAGTTGTGATTATTTTTTTTAACCCTGTGCTTCCCTCATGTTTTTGCTAATCTATTATTTTATATTTGACACTTGTTTTTTTGTTTTTGTTTTTTGTTTTTTGTTTTCATTTCAAACACGTAACACCTTTCTTGTTCACTAATCTCACATTCTCATACTGTTTTTGTTACGTGCACTTTTTATCCGTCTTAATACGAATGCAATTAAATCCATAACTATATTTTATTCATAAGGAGTCTTCATAGACTTATTTCGGGTAAAAGTACCCAACATGGCAACCATTCCATACTACAACAACGTGCAATTCCATCTGGACTGCGGCTCATTGGAACCGACTTCACCATACAAAGAGACGATGAACCAAATCGATCTATGATGATCAGTGTATTTTTATATATTTGTTTGGTTGAAGTAAATCTTCATACCTTTGTAGGACCTTGTTTGTTGCATAACATCTATCAAAAGGGAACCCATCTTCATCTGGGTGGAACTCAATGTCCATTTATTGGATTTGACTGGGTTTTTTTTTTTAGAAAAGGCAAAACATGCAAGAATTGAACAGTGAATGACTGAAAGAAAAATTGGAAAGTCCAAATTGGACATGTTTGTCTCTAACAAGAGAACTTGTGTAATTCAGAGAACAGGAGAGATGATGTTAGCAGACTGCCGCACCCCCACAGTCAAACATGGAGGATGTTTTTGGAGCAGGGAATATTGGAGACTTATTCTGGGTGAAAGGAACCAACATGGCAACCATTCCATATATCAGCAACATGCAATTCCATCTGGACTGCAGCTCAATGGAACCGACTTCATTATACAACTAGACGATCAGCAGAAAAGTACATCCAGTGTCTCTAAAGCGTTACCAAGCGTGGTGTGGAGTGTTAACTGTCATGGAACACCTGCCCAGTCACCGCACCTGAATCCCATCGTACTGCTCTGGGATGTACAGAGGTCCTAAGAGGCCATGCATTGGAATATTAAAAAAAAAAATAATTCTCGTGATCATACAAATGGTTACAATTATTATCCATGATGCTGCATCTAAAACATTTCTTTTTTTCAGTACTTAATTTTTGAGGAAACAACGTTATGCAAAGGTCACGAGAACTAATTTATGATATGGAGAGCACTTTTATGTCGAGATCACTAAAAAAACAGAAAACAAAAAATAATTGATAACGCATTCATCCTGTTTTATGACCAAGTTTGTCGTATAGAAACAGAAGGAATATCCATGTGTCACTTAAAAACTAGAAAAGACTAAGTGCTTGTAAACTTTTGACAGGCTCAGTAAACTGTACAATATTTATTAAAATGTAAATAATGTAAATCATAAGAGGAATTTCTTTATAAACTCATTCTGATATGCAGGTATAATATTGGGACTTTCAACCAAACCATTCCTTTGATGATTACAAGATTCAGGTAAACCAAACACACACACACACACAGATTTAAGCCTGAGCAGGTTTTTTCTTTTGTTGCAGTTCAGAACATCTTTTAGGTATTATTTATGTTTTATAGTTTTAACACTCTTAAGTCTTTAATGTAAAACAAAATAATGTTTTATCCCAAATTTAAAAAGTAAATCAACATTAATGTATGGCTAAGTGATGACTCACCACACATATACTCACTTTGCTGAACTTTTTTCATTCTGCAGATCTTCAGATATCTTCTCTTCCAGAGAAACTCTTGACCAGACTGTGAACTTTGTCATTTAAGTTTGGTACTACGTGGTAGTCACTGTTTTTAGCAAGCAGCAAGCAGGATTCTGCAGACGGTGTAATTACCGTATAGGCGGGTGTGCACTGTATAACCTGAAGTAACCCAAGTCTGAATATTTATTCAAGAATTTTGGTCCATTTAAACAAACCCAAAAAAAAAAAATGTGTATATTGGTTTGGTATGGATCTTGGGAAAATATTATAAAACCATGCCACGATTAGTCTATCATTGTTACAGCAGCTTCACTATATATGACCTGCTATAATTGACCTTCTCTGAAACTTTCCTGGCACAACCTACAGGATAGTCCTGTGACGACATTGTGCACTAATCCCATGATTTTGTTACCTGGAAATGCGTTTGACCAGGCAGAAATGTAGACGCAAACACAATGTAATACCTTATAGTGAGCTAGTTAGTTAATATTCTTTGCGATTCACTTACACGATTGCTAACTTGCACTATAAGACAAAAACCAGACTTGAATTGTTGTTAAAATTTCAAAAGGCTGTATTTCATTTTTTATTTATATACATCGATACGTCAACATTATGACCACCTGCCTAATATTGTGTTGGTCCCCCTTTTGCTGCCAAAACAGTTCTGACCCGTCAATCATTAACAGCATGAACTTCTTCAGCAGTTTGAGCTCCAGGAGCTCGTCTGTTGGATCGGACCACATGGACCAGCCTTCGCTCCTCACATACACCAATGAGCATCAGCTGCTCGTGACCCTTTCACCAGTTCATCACTGTTCCTTTCTTGGAGCACTTTTGATAGATAGCAGACCAGGAACATCCCACAAGAGCTGGTTTTGGAGATGCTCTGATCCAGTCGTGTAGACGTCACAAAATCCTTGCTTTTTGTACCAAACAGAATTGTATTCAGATTCACTGTTGGTATATTTTGAACAGAAATGTGTAGCTAACAATTCAAATCATCACTGTATAAACTCGTATCATATAGCGGGAGACAGTAGTATTGCCAAATATTGATTTATTGCTTTATGAACTGGAAATTATCCTATTGTAGGTGATCATTAGTATTTTTCACTGTCAAATCATTAGCCTTAAACTGAAATCGTATTGTTTTGTATCAGCTTTATTTTGTATTGTAAAATATTCACCTGTTCATTACTGGACAGAATGGTATCATCTATTGTTTCTGAAGTATCATGGAACATCTGGTTAGTCTAGCACATTGTATTGTATCAAAGCAGATTTGCGTTCACATTTATGGCATTTTGAAGATGCCCGTATACAAACACAATATATAATTATCTCATTTATGCAAAAGAGCGGTTAAGGTTAGGGGCCTTGCTCAGGGGCCCAACAGTGGCGTTTTCATGGTGCGTGGATGGAGGCAGCCTCACAGCCTTTTGCTTAGTGTTCTAACATCAGTATCTAATAGTTGCATTAAAGAAAGAATCAAACTGAATTTGATATTGTGTGGAAAGTTTTCTTCTAATAAGGAGCAAATGGAGGGGCGGAACGAATGGCGGCAGTCCGTGTTTGCGGCGGTAATATGAAGCGGACGGACCGGCGTTTCACCAGCCGTCTATAATGCTCTGTCAATGTTGTCATTAAAATGGTTTTACAAAACGAATGTCTTCACGGGATGCTGTTGTATAATAAAAGGATGCTCCGGCAGTGTCCCTGTCCTCTTCCATTTAAACCGAATCAGTCGAGGACTGCACACCGGGGTTAGTTTTTGTTTACACTCGGGAGTAATGGCCGCCGGTCACGTGGTGTTTCTGCTTCTATAAACCCATAAATAAAAGTTTTAACGTAAAATTTGTAAATTCCAGCTTTGTGTCCAAGAGGAGACACGAAGAAGAACTGAGAGGAAAGTGTGTGAATCCGTGCTGCAGCATTTCAACTCTCAGTACACAGAGGAGCTGGGAGATCACTGGCTTTCTGCAAGGTGGGAAATGTAACGTTTTCTTCTGCCTGAATATCATCAAAACATCAGCAGAATCATTACCTGAATCAAAAGTGTGGAAACATCTAGTCTGAGGGTTTTATGTTCCTTAGTACCATTGGTACCTTAGAACCAATTAGTTAAAGTTAAAGTACCAAAGTACTATGATTTATTATGACTATAATGTTCCTATTATCATTTTATTGTCACAATACTCTAATTCAGTTACTGAATTCATTCAGTTTATGTGAAAAGTCTCTACATGTATGAGGACAGTGTGACGGCAGTGAAGTGTGCAGTAGGAACAACAGACTGGTTCAAGGTGGAGGTTGAATTGCATCAAGGATCAGCCCTGAGCCCTTTCCTGTTTGCAGTGGTGATGGACAGGTTGATGGACGAGGTCAGACAGAAGTCTCTGTGGACTATGATGTTTGCGGATGATATTGTGATTTGTGGTGAGAGTAGTGAGCAGGTTGAGAAGAGCCTGGAGAG
This sequence comes from Silurus asotus, assembly GCA_024362625.1. NCBI lineage: Eukaryota > Metazoa > Chordata > Actinopteri > Siluriformes > Siluridae > Silurus > Silurus asotus. The sequence continues at coordinate 1,916,960 of MU551540.1, read as the reverse complement.
GAGGAGATATGCGCTGGAGAGAAGGGGAATGAAAGTCAGTAGGAGTAAGACAGAGTACATGTGTGTGAATGAGAGGGAGGGCAGTGGAGTGATGTTGTTACAGGAAGAAGAGGTGGAGAAGGTGGAGGAGTTTAGGTACCTGGGGTCAACAGTGCAAAGTAATGGAGAGTGTGTTAGAAAAGAGAAGAAAAGAGTGCAGGCAGGGTGGAGTGGGTGGAGAAGAGTGTCAGGATTGATTTGTGATAGAAGAGTATCTGTGAGAATGAAAGGGAAAGTTTATAGGACTGTGGTGAAACCTGTGGTGAAAAGCTGCTTTGAGACAATGACTGTTGTGAAAAGGGCTATATAAATAAACTTGACTTGACTTGCGGTGTTGTATGGTTCAGAGACAGTGGCATTGAGTAAAAGACAGGAGGTGGAGCTGGAGGTAGCAGAGCTGAAGATGTTGAGGTTTATGTTGGGAGTGACGACGATGGACAGGATTAGAAATGAGTTTATTAGAGGGACAGTGCATGTAGGATGTTTTGGTGACAAGGTGAGGGAAGTGAGATTGAGATGGTTTGGACATGTGCAGAGAAGGGACATGGGGTATATCAGTAGGAGAATGCTGAGGATGGAGCCACCAGGAAGGAGGAAAAGAGGAAGGCCAAGGAGGAGGTTTATGGATGTGGTGAGGGAAGACATGCAGGTAGTTGGTGTGAAAGAGGCAGCTGTAGAGGGCAGGGTGGTGTGGAGACAGATGATCTGCTGTGGTGACCCCTAATGGGTGCAGCCGAAAGAAGAAGAAGATGTGAAAAGTCTCTGTGACTCTCACTGATCTATTAATAGAATAATGATATTGACTCAAGCACTGATTGATTTCTGTTACAATGATCATAAGCCCAAAACCTCCTTCAAAATAATCACACAAATTATGTCACATTTTTTCCATAATTTCTTCCTCTTTAAATGTTCTGCTTGCTGTTGAACTGATGCTGAACTGTATGTTGGTGCTCAGTAGATACACAAAGCGACAAAACATCTCGATTCTGATTGGTCGCTCGCTGCGGGTTTGATCAGTTACGTTTTTATCCTCGTAAATAAAAAAAGGAACGACTGATTTCCCAAAAAAAAAAAGAGATTTTACTTTAAAATGTAGTGACTTCAAAAAGTTTTCCCAAATGAAAACCCTCAGTAAAGTACAGATACACAAAAAAGCTACTAAAGTACAGAAACAAATTACATTAACTTCCTTAGTGTCCGAGTACTAAAAAGACAAAATCCCGCCAGAATTGGACCGTGAATGACTAGAAGAACAGAAGAACTCGTGTAACACAGAGAACAGGACATATGTTAGATTGTCTCACCACCACAGTCAAACATGGAGGTCCAAGCTTAATATTCTTCAGGAGCAGAGAAGGTTGAAGAATAGTTCTGGGTGAAAGGAACCAACATGGCAACCTTTCCCTACTTCAACACCATGTAATTCCATCTGGACTGTGGATCGTTTGGCGGTTATTTATGCAAAGGGAGGATTTTTCAATGAAAATGTGGAAAATCGATGGATAAAAGACTTGGTGTTTCATATCAGCTGACCGGCACAGTAGTGTAAAAATATAACGAGGGAGGTGTGAGCACATGAATTTGATTGACAGGTGAAAGGGATGATTGTAGTCCACACATAAATTCTAATGTGGTTCATGCCGTTATAGTAATATAATAATAACTCCACTAGACATTTTCCGTTCTGTTTCTTTTCCTACTAAATGACTTTTTATCTGTTTTTAGATTGTCGTTGAACACTCTCAGATAGAAGATCCTGTGATCACTTACTGTTATTCCTTTATCAGCTTTATAATAAACATGTGACTTGTAGAAAACATCAGGGGATCGTCAGGCTCGGGTGTATGTTACAGCAGAGTTGATGGTTGCACACAGACAAAGAGATTTAAACACACACTCAAGTGTGTGTGAAAACTGGGTAAATTCTTAAAATGGCTCCCAGAGAACTACAGTTAAGGACTGAAAGTAAAAAATAATATTAACATGATCTTGATTACACTAAAATAATCATCTACAGGTCTCACAGGACATGTCTCTTATTCATTAAATAAAAAAATAGTTTAAATGTCTTTTATTTATTTGTTTTTTTGTAATTGGTAATTGTTGAATCTTTTTTGTTTGTCATTTTTATTTTTAGCATTTATTTATGTTTTGTATTTATTTAAATATCTAATTATTGTATTTCCTCATTTTTATATTTAGTAGTTATTTTAGTATTTAATTTCTTATCTATTTTTGGTTTTATTTTAGTGTTTATTTATTTAAAAACGTTTTTTTAAATATATCATTTTTTTTTGTGATTGAATTTATTTTTAGTATTTATTTGTAAAATAAATATTTTGCTTAGAACTTTCTTGGTATTATCTGGTATTATTTCTTTATTATTTTCAATTGTATTTATTTGTAACTATTTATTTATTGTAACACTTTTGTTTATTTATTGGTAACTGTTGATTTTATAGTTTAACCATTTGTTCATGTAATTACTGGATTTATTTAAAATAGTAATTATTATTAAATAAATAAAATTCATTATTAAGTATTATAAAAAAAATAGTATTTATTTATTATTATTTATTTGTACTATATTTATTTTTAGTCTTTATTTATTTAGGGAAGTCCCTGTAATGATTACATTTATTTATTTGAATTGTTACTTTTTTATTTTAAGTATACAGTTTCTTTCTTTCTTTTTTCTTTCTTTCTTTACTTACTTATTAATTGTATTAATTAATTAATTAATTAACTTCCTCAGGGAAGTCCTGCTGAATCCTCAGTGCTGGCAGTACGGCGTCCTGCTAAATCGCTTCAGTGATCATGTGGACATCGAGGCTGATTTAAAATCGTCTGGATATTACAGCCTCCTCTCTCCACCGGATTCTCCTTTCTCCCGATCACAACACCTTCAGTGTCTCATCCATAAAGAAGCAGCGCGTCTGCCCAAGCAGAGACATCGGGACGGCTGGCTGAAGCAGTACTACCTGCTGAATGCTGCGTCCCTGCTGCCCGTGCTGGCTCTGGCCGTGAGGGACGGAGAGAAGGTGCTGGATTTGTGCTCTGCTCCTGGTGGGAAAGCCTTCGCTGTGCTGCAAACAGCAAACCCGGGTACGAGCCTGCCTTTTTAATCACCACTGTCCTGTAGGAGGAAGGAAACACCACAGTGTGTGCACTTATAGAATATAATCAGCGCCCTGGTGGTGGAGTGAAGTTCAACAACATTTATTTAAATTTATGTAACGTTATTTAAAAATATATTTAAATATATATAGGAAGTACTGTATAAGTATAAAAAATATCACAAGGAGTGTCATTGCCAGTGCTTATGTTGTGATCATGTGACTCTCAGCACTGCTGCATTGTAATGAAGTGGATAAGAGCAGGTACATGTGGTTGATGAAGACCCTGCAGTCATATGTCCCTCGTGCACTCGGAGACAACCTGTCCGTGACCAACGAAGACGGCAGGGACATCGGGAACCAGAAGTCGGGGATGTTCGACAAGGTAAGAGGACCACGTATGTTTATAATCTGCTTTCCATTTTCGCAAGTGTCAGTCACTGATTCACTTTATTAAAAAAAAGTGTTGGGAAACCTGATTTTTCCAGCTATAAATGGTTCCTGTTTCTGTGGATCTCCTGCTTTAGAGCTTTAACATTATTAAACAAACCCTGACTGCACCCCAGGCCTCCTCACCTCAAGCACATCAGTACCCACATTTTCTAACACCCTTGTGGCTAAATGAGCACAAATCTCCACAGGCACACTCCAAAATCTGGTTATATATATATATATATATATTAGGGCTGTTATTCAAGTAAAATATTTAATCGCAAAATTGTCATGAGTTCACTCTTTTCAAGTTTTTAACACTCTAATCAACAATTTTTAAATGACGCATTATCAGAACACCAAACTGAACTTTTGTTTCCACACGGATGGTTTTAATTGCCGGATGTCTGCATCATGGCGGATTTTGGTGCTTGATTTGAGACTCGGCGCATCAGAAAACAAATGTTCACTGATTAAAATAATTTTTCGGTGAAGTTTTTTTATATATATATCTGAGTGAAGACCTCGTAAATAAATGTTTTTTTTGTTGAAGGTTTTCATTTTCAATTTAATTTCTTTCTCTCAAAAATATTAAGCGAGAGTACTACAATATGCTGCAGTGCACAGCTTTATCCACAAGGTGGAAGCATTGTCATTGATGTTTCATCAATCCACATGGATGCTGTGGGCCATCTTTATCAGTCACCCAAACAAAAGCCAGGAAGTGAAGCCAAATTACTTTTACCCGTCTCAGTCGGTCTCTTCTCTCCAGCCGATCTGTACAATTCATCTCAGGCTGACTCCGAGTCGTACAACAGGACTCTTTCGAACAGAGTCATGATTTCATTTCTATGATGTGCTTCCATCCTGGCCTTTTCCGCTATGGAGCATCATCATGCATACTATATGTATTTTGCCTTTAGAGTGGCCCTCTATGGATTGATTGATTCATTTTATTTATAAATCAGCCCTGTAGGCAGTAGAGCCGTGACAGAGAGGAATTATGGGGGAATAAAGCAGGCGTGCAGGCAGACGTTCAAGTCTCTGTTCATCAAGACATTTGCAGTGAGCCGACTCTAATGAGAAGCAAAAAAACTTTAATCTCTGAATGGAGTTTAGCTGGAATAAGTAGAATGTGTGTGTGTGCTTGTTTTTGTATCTTAACAGGGACTGGATTTGAATATGTATCAGTTTATAGTTCGGCTGGTCCCCATAAAAATCCATTGTCATTTTATTTATAATCAAAAATGAACCCACAGTAAAATATATATATATATAATTTTGTTTGTTTTTCTTCTTCTTGCTTCTTCACCTTCTTGATACCTTTTTAAAAAAAAGAGAAAGTAATAAATTGGCAAACTCCACTGTAACTCAGGTGTGTCCTCCATCTGCTAATTTCAGATGTTCTCTTTCTTTCAACTCCCTCTTGACTGGTGTGTGTGTGTGTCATTTCTAGCTGTGTGTGTAAGGTGTTTGGTTGGTGTGGGTTTGATTGTGTGTTTCCTTTCGAGGGCTTTAGAGTAGCAACGTCTCGCATCCTCCGTTTCCCTTCACGGCATCCTGCCTCTCGACTCCCGTCGCTATTCCCAGCAGGTGCACGGAATATTTTCCCGCCTCATTTTTTTTCTCTTGCTGATATTCACACATGTTCCCCTGTATGTGTGTGTTTGTGTGTGTGTGTGTGTCTTTGTCCCTTGTGTCAGGTGCTAGTAGATGCCCCATGCTCCAATGACCGCAGTTGGTTGTTTAGCGCCGGAGCCCAGCAGGGGGAGCTGCGGCTGAGAGAGCGATCGAAGTTGCCTCAGCTGCAAAAACAGCTTCTCTGGTGAGCAACTTGGACATCTTAACTCACTTAACGCCGGTGTTCGGAAAGTAAATAAACATGTACTGACAACTGACGTAACTCTACATTAACATTAATGAAATCTTAGATTTAAATTTCTATCTATCTATCTATCTATCTATCTATCTATCTATCTATCTATATATCTATCTA
>MU551540.1:1883164-1906136 GCA_024362625.1 Silurus asotus | reverse complement strand
AAATGAAAAGTGAAAGGGGCTTAAGGCTCAGCAGCCGAAACTAAAAGTGCTCGGGTCGAACCTTTAGAGCGACTACAGTACTTACAAAAAAAAATATCGGTTTCATTTGAAGATTTCTTGGTAGGAATTTGAATTGGTTGCCCCAAAGACAGTCATGGAGGTACTTTTCACACGTGGTCACTTAATGTATAAAATGTAACTATTAGTATTATTAGTAAAACATTTGAAAAAAGTGGGAAGATGGAAAAATATATCTGCTTTAGATGTTAAGGTAATAATTTATCTGTTATCAGTGATCCTGGACCCCTTTATTCACTGGAATGGGTGATACCACTTATTTTCTTTTTGATCTGATTTCAACTAAGTTCCAAAACCAGTACTGAATAGTACTGGTTATATATAGTACTGACCAATAGCAGTATTTCTGAGAGCCATTATTATTTAATAGTGAATAAAGTCCAATGGACTTCTCTTGTGTTATATTTATTTGAAAACAATATAAATCAAGCAAAATAGAATCTGTAACAAACTATATTCAAACCAACACAATGTGTGAAATGTGTTAATAACTTTTTATAGGTGTTATGCAAAACTTTGGTCTGTTAGTATCCGTTAGTATCAATGTCTTAACGTTGAATGTGGTTTAATATACAGTACTTCCTTTATAATTGTTTCCTATGGGAAGAAAACATTTACGGTGCAAGTTCAAGTGCAGATTGGGTGTAAATAGGCTTTGTTTTGCCATCAGGCTGATTGAAGGCTCATATGTGCAAACATTTGTGTTAAATCCACACCATTTAAAGTGATTTCATTAAACACGATTTTCATTAAATATTGTAGATTTTGATACAATACAAATCAGAGTGTAAAACAGCACATAACTAATAAAATAGGTATGAACTTGTTTTTATTTTATTTTATTATTATTTTGGAAAATGTGGTTGTAAGGGGTTTGGCGGTGTGGCGTACGTGTCCGAATACTTTTGGGGGGGTCACCGTAAGAGCCGAGGTGCACGATGAGCTCCCCAAATAAAAAACAAGCAAACTGAAACTACGTCAGAGACGATGCAGCTATCAAAAAAAACTGTACGAGGCTCTGCTCCATTCAACCTAAAATATAATTATCAAACGACTGTTTTTTTTTCTTTTGCCTTTATTATGTATGGACCCCATTTAAACCAACAACCTAAATCAGAAGATAAAATCACAATGTACAAACACAAAGCTGACTGTTGGTGAATAAACATTGCAACTACATATGACATACATCACTGTGGTTCTGTGGGTTTTAGGACTAACAGTGAGACTTGTGTACTGGTGTAGCTGATAAAAAAGGTAAGTCATCAGCATCTCGATATATAAAGTTGTAATTATTATTATAATTTTTTCTATATTGTATCACAAATTTTTGTTTGTGTTTAAAAAAAAAGCACACAGAAACCTGTAGGTAAATGAGAAGTGAGTGAAAATGTTTTCTTTAGCTGCTAAAAATACAGAAAGTTTGACATGTTGACTTCAAATGAAAGTCATGATTTGTTATTCCTTTTTTTTATAGCTTTTTGTGTTTTTAATTTAAGGTCACAAAAAAATACAAAAAAAAAATAACTTAGATTTTTTATTTATCAACAGGAATTTTATAACTTTATATAAATCTAGTATACACAATAATAACTGGAATCATTTAAGTGAAAATCTTTTATATAGTATATTATTTTTTACAATCTTTTGTCATTTCTTTCCTTGTAACATATTTATTCATTATAGCGTAATATATATAATTATATAATAAATATTTAAACACCTTTTTACAAATTTACAACCTAGAAAATATGAACAAAAACTATTTTATTATTGTATTATTCATTTAAAGTAGTACATAAAACATTAATGAGAAGTAATCCACACTTTTTGTTGAGTTTACACTACATGTACAATTCCGCTTAAAAAAGGAACCATTAAAAGGAGAGTGAAAACCTCGCCGTTGTTTGTTACACACGAGGGGTCATAGACCGTAACCCCCACGAGTATCGAGGTTGCACTGTACTGGGACACGCCAAGACATTTCATTTTTGAATGACGTATCATACATCTGATCGATTCACTATTGCATTTAATGTGGTGAAACATCCACAAAACAAGATCGCTCCTGTTCTTACTGACGTTTTATCAGTTGTAAAATTGTAAGTCGACATTTCCAGCCTTTCCTGAGATCAGTCACACTCATCAACACACAGAATATGGTGCCATATCAATGATTACAGACATGCACATTTCTGTGTGAACTATTTCCATAAAATGCTAATAATTAATTAATATAACTTTTTTGGATAATCAGATTCGAGGATTTAACCCCACTGTGGTGCAAATACATGTAACCCATGCAGGCTGATACACCCCCAGATTTAGAATGAATGAAAGCACTTCCTTCATAATTTCAATTTGTAGATCATTTCAAGTAACGGAATACAGACTTCAAGAAGTTTCATTACAAAGGATGAGAAATTTTATAAAGCTTTTTTACTACTTACAGCATTAGAGAAACAGGGATAGCGTCTTCAGTGAAAGTCCACCTGTTTTTTTGTTTATTTTGTTTTTTTAGATTTCTATTTTGTGAATATTTTTATTTCTCTCTTTTTTTATTGTTTTGAATAAATTAAATAAATGAATGAATGTATTTATTTTATATCCAGTATATGTTATTTAATTTGTTTGATTATATCAGATTTTTAATAAATAAATAAATAATATCTAGGAATAGAATGTGGTTCAAGCACAACTATTGGATAAAACTCAAACAACGTTCATAAATTTTTGTTCTTTCAAGCTTTTAAGGAAGCATGGAGGGAATTAGATTGGAGGTCAAATAACTTCTCTTTATATTATACGTGTGAATTAGATCGAAATGTTTGAAAATTACATTTAAAAGCAGAATGAAATGAAAGACAGAAATATTCTTTACCGAATTTACTAATGTGGGATGCGGAAGCTCGGTGGTTAAGGCGCTGGGTTACTGATCGTAAAGTTGGAGATTCAAGCCCTGGTATTGCCAAGGTGCCACTTTTGGGCCCTTAAACAAGGCCCTTAACTCTTAACTATCATCACTGACCCAGAGCTCTGAACCTAACTTCCTAACATTGCTGGGATATGCGAAGAATATATATGACTCCAATAAAAGTACAGTTCTTCCTTTTATTTTTTTTACTTACGAAAGTTTTTCAATTTTAAATGAAAAGTAAAAGTGCTGATCGATGAGAACTGGATGAATAATGGATGCAGGTCAGGGTTCCATTCTTCAGCACATCAGACCTGTTCAAGAGGAGACACACAGTGAGAGAACCCTCACTCCACACACACTTCCACCCGAATCGTAGAGTTACGCTTGTGCTCTCACCACAGCTTCTCATTTAACCCAATGTGTGTATTTTGCACTGAAATCCCCAATAACTGCCGATTAGAATAACATATAATGGATGGATATTCTGTGTTAAACAGATTAGGATGAGAATTTTTGGGAGTCTTAAAAGAAAAGAAAAGAAAAGAAAAGAAAAGAAAAGAAAAGAAAAGAAAAAGTTTTTTCCTCATCACTGTAATCTCTGGAATTCTCATTAGGCAGTAAGAATGAAAAGAAATGTGCTTTATGCTCGTCACATGCACATTATAGTGAAATTCTTATTTGCATATCCCAACAATATTAGGAAGCTGGGGTCAGTCATGATACAGGACCCCTGGAACACACAGGATTAAGGGCCTTGCTTAGGGGCCCCAAGAGTGGCAGCTTGGTGATGCCAGGGCCTGAACCCCCAACCTTCGCTCAGTAACCCAAAGCCTTCACCACTAATCTACCAATTCCCCATAGACTAATTTATGAATTTAAAATGTATATTTTTGTATCTGTTTATTTCTATAAAGCTGCTTTGCCGATGTTCAATTCGCCAAACAAACACATTCAATGTTTTCAATTTGCTTGTATGCATGAATGCCCTTTAAAAAGATAAAGCATTTACTAAGTGTATATATGCAGTATAATATAAATGTATATAAACACATACAGTATAAAAACGCAAAAAAAAGGTCTGTTTTAACAAATAAATGTTGAACGTTTTAATCACATTTTCTTCTGTTTTATACCATTTCTAGTACACAACATACCAGTTGAGAAAAAGCACAAAATCTGTCTTTCCGTTTGTCTTCAATACAAAATCTGTAGGAGTGCAAACTAGTGACATCATCAGTGCGTTGCAAGGTCACGTGCCAGAAGGCTGTGCGGTAAAGTAGACATTAGTAGACTGTGTAACTAAAACAGTATGGTGCAATATGAACAGATCATGGAAGTAGGAAGAACATTGGAAATATGTTTTTATTTTTTTCCCTCTAAGAGCTGGCTGAGAATGGAGGTGTTCATCCTGGACTGCATGGAATATGAAGCTCCTGGGACAATAGACCTGATTTAACTTAGCCCTAGTTTGACTGAATGCACATCTCTAGTGATGAACTACAGTGATGTAGCTGAGGTTGAGAAACTATTACAGACAGATTTCTAAAATCCTTGACTATTTTCATTATAAGGGGAAAAAGGTTTGTGGACAACTGACCAAAGGTTTGCACAAAGTGAGCTCCTAGAAGATCTGGTTTACATGCTTGAGAGAGGAAGATCTTGAGTTGCCTGCTATAGAGCTCTGATCTCATTCCTACTGAACACCTTTTGGGATGAATGTAAACGCTGACTGCACTCCAGGCCTCCTCGCCTACCTGCTTTTCGTAATACCCTTGCGGCTGATGAACACAAATATCCATTAGCACACTTCAAAATAGACTGGAGGGAATTATAAGAGCACATTGGAACTAAATGTGGATTAAGATGCTCAAAAATCACATACCAGGTGAATCCAAACTCCATTTGTAAATATAGTGTAGATAGAAAGACAGACAGGCTTTATGGGCAAAAGTTTCTGTGTTAGTAAAGTCAAGTACTGTTGTAGGTGACATATGGCTGAGAAGTCAGATGTTTCAGTAGTTTTGTCCAAATAGTGTTTGTGGATTAATGATTCAGAAAGGTGGAGCTTCTACTGAACTAAGCAATGAAGATCATAGTAAAGTCTGCCCTTCATCATAAAATCACCTCGTGTTTATTTCTGACGATGCCATACTTTACAATGGATTAAGTATTGGTAGGTGTCCAGTGTAAACAAATGATTGTAAATAGACATTAAAGAAGTTGTAGTTTCTTATTTTAGTTGGTTAACAAGCTTAAAACCTGGTCCAAAGAACACAATATTCAGCACAAAAGCAATGCAAAGGTCATTGAGGTAAAAATCTACAAAATGAGCATGCAGTCTGGGACAGAGAGGTACATGTGCACACAACTTCCAACGATTTTGATCTATGCTAAGGGAAAAGGTTGAAATATCGTGCCTAACTGTAATTATTAATATTATATAGTGATTATTTATTTAGTTAGTTTTATTAAGTACAAGTCAATTACGGTTCTAAAAGTCTACTCAAGTAAAAGTAAAAAGTAGCTCATTTAAAATTTACTGAATCATTTTTTCAACAGGGGGGGTGAGGTGAAAGATTCTGGTGAAGAGAACAAGGAGATATAAATCTCAACCTAGTTGTTTTTAATTGAAGGAACACCTTTACGAATTACCATGCAAAAAACAACAAAACAAAACAACTGCATTGAACTCTGGCATTTTCCTCAGTGACGAATCAAAAATGATTTGATTGGACACTGCATTTTCAACAAATGTGTGTAATTAGTTATACAGTACTGCAGCAGATCAACTCTAAAATATAACACTTTATTTATTTCATATGACACTTTAATCGTGACACTGGTAATAGAGATGGCTTTGTTGTGCTGTGACAATTTCGCCCCAAGTCCTCGTTAATTTTCCAACCTGGTGCTAACCAACATTAGCAATGTCACACAGGTATAAATATTATTATCCGACCTCAACATGCTTGTGCAGGTTTGATGACGGGTTTTTATCAGCTGCCAGTTCAGTCGCCTCGGGCGAACAGCTTACAATGCATAATAAAGCTGTTGCCTTTCTTGCACTTGAAGTCAAAGTGTCGATTAAATATGGCTAGAAGATTGTTTTATAAGAATTCGGGCAAAATTTCACTTTCAGCTGGTCCTGAATCACTGGTGCATGTCTTTATACTGGTGTATGTCTTATATATATAGCAGACTAAATGTTTTCATTTTAATCTTATACACTATGATTGACTTTTATTCTGGTACCACAGGAATCCCACAAGTTGTCATCAGGTCTATGGTGGACAAAACATGCCAAGTGGTGGATGATGTCTTGAAAATGGTCTATAAATGTAGGAAAATATATGAGAAGGTGAATAGAAAGATGTCATTAAGTCCTGTCCTGCCAAACCTTGGAGTGCTTGGGCTACAAAAAAAAAAAAACGTTTTAGGAACATAAACAGTTACTGTTGCCACCCCAGAAGTGGAGATAGAGAAAGCTCTTCCAACTTAGAGGAGCTCTAACCAGAAGTCCCAAAAGAAATATATTTGTAATCCTTTTTTTTTAATTCATGAAAGTGCTGTTCCTGTCGAAGAGATAGCAAGATGACTGCATTGTTTCTGGAATTATCCAGATTATTTATTATTATACAGTTGATATGTAAAATATTATCTATCTATCTATCTATCTATCTATCTATCTATCTATCTATCTATCTATCTATCTATCTATCTATCTATCTGTCTGTCTGTCTGTCTGTCTGTCTGTCTGCATCCATCCATCCATCCATCCATCCATCCATCCATCCATTAATCATCATTATTAGTTGCTAAAGGTTTTTCCTTTATTTTTATATACAGCAAAATAATATTTTCTTGGATAGGCCCTGCCCACTTTCTCATTACATACAGATATACATAAACATTTTCTGCGTGACCTGCATGGTATGGAGTTGGACTCCAACAGACTATATAAGGTTGTAGAAAGGATGCTGCTCATAATCACACACTCATGATATTCCTCAATTTCTGGTGTTTGTAATGTTTTAATGATTTCTAATCACACCCCTGGAGTCTCCCAGATGAGGATGGGTCCCATTTTGAGTCTAATCTAAGGAAGTTTTATATATATATATAGACAAAAAATATTGAAAATGTTTGTGTATGTATATATATATATATATATATATTTATACGACGAACGTCGAGCAACAAAAAAATTGCAGGCAAGTTGTTTCTTTTATTATCGCCACCCACGCTCTCCCACGCGTTTCGGGATACGAACTTTTCAGGTTACGAATAAACTACCGGAAGCAATTAAATTCGTAACCCGAGGTTCCACTGTATATATATATATACACAAATGGAAAAAATTATTATTTTGTTTAAATATTTTTGTCTATTTTTTTCTGCAGTTCTGCAGTTTTTTTCAGTTCTAGTAGTAAAGAAAACATGGAAAAAAATATGCCAAAAAACACATACACCTGTGCACTATTCACCACACAAAACAAGAAGACAAGTATGCTTATGTGTGTGTGTGAGTGTGTGTGTTTGTGGCCATCAAGTGAATTTTTGCAGGGACATCGTTCTCCTTTCCATTTGCTGCAAGCGCTTGCGTTTTTGAGTCACTGAGCAGTTTGCTCGGGCAAGAAATGAATTGCCATCCGTCGGTGTTGGGAGTCAGAGATGTGTGTGTGTGTGTGTGTGTGTGTGTGTGTGTGTTGTAGAAAAGATGTGAAAAACACCAGCTTTGCTACTGGTGTGAGAACTGGATTCTAGCTGGTAAAAAAAAGCTAAAATAGCAGCTGACATTTAATAACGCTGTGTCTCTCGCACCTGCGATGAATCCAGAAATCTGAATTTACTTTATAGAGTGAAAAGGGAATGATGTCTAATCTACGTCTAACCTTAACCCATTCTATGAGCAGTCTCATGTACCTACACGCTCTGTTGGCAAAAACGGAGTGTTATTTAACTTCCTGTCTGTGAGTAAACCAATTATATAAATACAACCTGTAAAGAAGTAGGAGTAAAGCACCATACACATGGTATTATGTAATTGTTATATTTATATACACTATATGGACAAATGTACACTGGAACCCACTTATCTCGCCCTCGGTTACTTCGACAACCCTATTAAGTCGACGTTTTTGAAGTGGAACCGGCAAATTCTAATTTTTTATCGGTTATGTCACCGAACCCTAATATCTCGAGCACATGGGGGAGAAAAATTTGTCATTTAACGTCAGTTATGTGGATCGGCACTGTGCAGCCGCAGAAGAACTCGCGAAAGTGTCGGAAAAATCAAGTCTTACAGATACTACAGGTGTTTGTATTGTATACTGGTGAATCTCTGCTGTTAGTTACTGCACATATGCCTTTTGTTGTTAAATGTTATGAGATGAACGGGAGGCGAAAGCTGCGATTGGCGGCGCGGAACGTGGGATGAGCAGCAAAAGAATAGAATGAACGACGGCAGGATCGGGGGGGGAATCCGCGATGCGCTTTGGGAAGAAAAGCGCAGCCGTTGAGAGAGTGCCGGTGGGAAGACACGTACCGGGATACGCATGAGCGATAACAACGACCGTCATGAACCAACATATACCAACAATAACAGACAGTGAGAGTGTGGAAGTTTAAATAGGAGCTGGTGATGATGCTGAACGAGCACCAGAGAGCTTCAGAGAAAGCGGCCGAGAAAGCATCTGCCACGCTGAAGGGGGCCGAAGGGGGCGTGGCAGATGGATTCCTGACAAATAAACATGTACTGTATGTATTTTTATAGCATGCCTTCATCAAACAAATCACGGCAACGCTGTTGTGTAAAAAACCTCCAAAAACACGTGCATGCACATTCCCATTTATTAACGCACATCATGTACATAAAGAAATTTTAAGCATGTTAATATACTGCCGCCATTTTGATTTTTGTTTATCTCGATCATCGGTTACCTCGATGCTTTTTGGCGACCCCCTAGGACATCGACATAACCGGGTTCCACTGTATATACAGTATATATATTTTTTTCTTTTCTTATTAAACATTTTTAAAATTTTAACACCCCCAACTCTGTATCTATGTGTTGGTTTACACATTCCCCTGTGGCACATTGTGAGAGAGTCTGACTCCAATGTCGTCAACCCTGGTTTGAATTTTTGCTCTGACAGGAGGTCTGCTTATGTCCTACTTAGTTCTGTGTTGTCTCTTGTAATGCTAAAGTTGTTTTGGTAGCACCGTGGTCTTCTAGAAATGTAGTTTTGTGTCACAGTGTCACACAATATCAGGGGTCTCCAACCTTTTGTCCACCATGGACTAGTTTTGTTATGAAAATATTCTTGCAGACTGGCTGGTGGGTTGTGTGTGGCATTGAAATGCATTTCTCTCTCTCTCTCTCTCTCTCTCTCTCTCTCTCTTCAGCTACATGTTCTGAGATACCATGTTTCTTCCTCTTCTTTTCATACCTGCTTTATCCATCCTAATGCTTCTGGATGGAGTTCTCATTACCTGGCTCTGCATAAACAGCCTTATAAAGCATGACATTTCTGTGGATGGTTCCTTGAAGATTGATTTGGACTGCAATTAATATGAACAATTCTGCTTTACTGGTTTAGGGCTACAATTGCCACAAGCAGTTTTGCATGCAAGGTAAATTGGTACAAATTGGAACAGCTGATAACCTCAACAATGGTGAAATGATAGATATTTGGATGTCACTCAGATGAGGATGAGTTTCATTTGGAAGTCTGGTTCCTCAAGGTTTCTTCCTCATGTAAGTCTCAGGAGTTTTTCCTTTCACCACTGTTGCCATTGGCTTACTCATTAGGAACAAATTTATAAATGAAAAATTTATATTTGTAATCCGTTTCTGAAAAAGCTGCATTGACAATGTCCAATGTTAAAAGCTTTGTACAAAAAAAAATGAATTGTAGGATTTTTACTCAATTCAAATTAAAATTCAGCTTGTCTAAAACTCATAAACTCTGATTGGAATCCAAAGCGATTTATGCGCACATGCTCTGGATTTCTACATTCAATGACTTGCGCACTTGATGAGTTTTAAAGAATGGAGATCAGTATGGGGTAGTTTACTGTAATTTGTTAATAATTAAAAAAATTATAGTATATAATTTAGAAAAACTGAGCAATTTACAGTAACATAATGTATAAACTTAATAGTGTATATGTTTTTAGCAATGTGCATGTGCAAAAGTGTTCTGTTTCAGTGTCTGGTGATGCCAATAAAAAGGACAAAGACAAGAGCTGAAATTCATCTTTGAAATGCCAAAAACACAGTAAAAGATATTCGCTTTAACATGGAGACCACATCACTCTGTAGACCACTGGAGAAAGTACCCTACACGGCCACTCTGGGTTGTGTCCTGGGCCTCAGCCGCCAGGTGCCACGTAGGAAACTTGTCACGAGGTGGTGTTTCACCTGTGACTGCCACACTGGCTGGGTACAATAAGCCGTGATAGCAGACACGTGAACCTTGAGGGTTGACGGAGCCAACACTGTGGCACACTGTTCCTGCAGAAACTCCAGAACTGAATTAACTGGGCAGTTAACTGGGTCCAACTGATGGTGCTCGCACTACATGTTGAACAGATGCCATTTAGCGGCATACAACCTCCTCATGGTTGGAGCTCTGGATTTGAGAATGGTCTCCACTACCTCAGTAGTGAGACCAGCTGCCACGAACTGCCCCCACTCAGGGGCCACAGCCACAGCTTCCATAACTCTGGACAGGGGTGAACCAGTGTTCCCCCTGCCTGTGAGAGGAGATCCCTCATGGAAGGAATTTCCCAAGGAGGTCGCTCGAGGAGGGACGACAGGTCCGTAAACCAAGGTCGGCATCTTTCTTCTGAACAACAAAATACTGGCTGTAGTAGCCTGACTCTTTGACGGTGTACGATGTGTAGGTCGGAACAAAAGGGTAGGCTCTGGGGGGGAGGCTGTGCCACGGGGTGCAGGAAACATTCATCCAGCTTGCTGGGAAGGCGTTGCTTCCACTTATCGTCGGGCCAAGATATCTCTAGCGGAGGATGTAGAGGACTCATCGGTCTCTATGCCTTCTGCTAGGTCAGCCTGATAGCCTAACGACCTTCTGCAACGTTCGCCTCGACAAGAGCGGGGCCTGAGCCACAAGGGAGATCACTCTCCTCAAAGAGTGATCTCCGGGAGCGGAGCATGCGGATAGCCAATGCGAATGCAATGCAAACTGCACAAAGCACATGCGAAGGTTTTTTGCATTTTAGCCATGCTGCACAGATTCATACACAAATCGTTTACCCGAACAACAGAAGCTGATGTCGCTCCCATTTTGTAGTTTCCTGGTTTGCGTGATGTCGCCCACCAATGACGTCACGACTGCCTATTGGCCAGATTTTGCACGTGATTCAGAGTGTAAACAACGCAGGGCGTTCCCAATTCGTTTTCGAAGCAGCTCAAGTTCCTGAAAGTTAACTGCATTTCAATTCACTTGCACCAATGACAAAGTTGTCTTATCTATAAGGATGTCTTATCTATATATTTTTTTTATGTTTTTTGCTGTAATATGTGAATGTTCTTCCAGAATGTATAAAGTCTATATTTCTATCTGAATTTAAGTAAACCTTTTACATCTGCAATATCTGCAATATTAAATGCAGGTCAGCATATTAAAGTGATTTAAACTAGCTTAAATTAATTTAATATGCAGACCTGCATAAAAGATTGGTTTATATATGTGTATATATATATAAATAAATAAATAAATAAATAAATAAATATATATATATATATTTATTTATTTATTTATTTATTTATTGGTGTGTGTATATATCACCAATATATCATATTGTGTTGACCTGTGCTAATTGTGCTAATCTTTGAGAAGTACAGGAAATACTCCAGCTTTAGGCAACTCTCATTTAATAATTATAATGATCATAATTATGGAGTGCAGTATTTAAATCAATTCTTTAATATTGACTCGATTATGTTTGTGATTCTGTTTTGTACTTTACGTTTATTAAAATCTTAAAATTTTTACTTCAGGGAAAGCATTTTAAGAGTCACAAAAGCCAAATCTGTATTTTGCATTTATTAGCATATTTCTGTAAGTGCACTTACTGTTATAGCCATAATCTATATAAGTAATTACTTAATGGAAAAGATACTTGTTT
This sequence comes from Silurus asotus, assembly GCA_024362625.1. Taxonomy (NCBI): domain Eukaryota; kingdom Metazoa; phylum Chordata; class Actinopteri; order Siluriformes; family Siluridae; genus Silurus; species Silurus asotus. The sequence goes on along the minus strand of MU551540.1, from coordinate 1,893,987 downwards.
GAAGGAGGACAAGCAATTTACTGTATACAGTAGAAATGTTAATTTCTTCTCACTGGGACAGACCATACTTCTGCAAATGAACTGTACTTCCTGTAAACCCAAATTAACTGGCTACATGCATCACTTTTGAACTTCAGTGTGATTAAATACGAGGGGAATAAAAAGCCTCATTGAATTTTTTATACCTATTGCACTGCGCAGAACTCATTACCAAATCGACTCCCTTCATCCTTTAAATGCATTTTTTTATTTCTTTTTTTTTAATCAGTAAGCTACAGCGCAGCACTGCCTAGCTTTTAAACTTATATATTCATTTCCTGTCAGCTCCATTCCAAGACTTGCTTTCTTTCTAATTTATTTATTTATTATTATATTTTTTTACTCTTAGCGCTTGTGCATACAGAACTGCCATTGTGTGTGTGCTTTTTTGTGATCTTAAGCCATGAATCAAAGCTAGGCAAAAAAAAAAAAAAAACAGGCTTCCTTGTTCTTGGCAATGTTTGGACTGCTCGAGTCTGTTTTGGGTCCTTGGATTGTTTGCTCGCTGCTTAAAATAAAACATTGTGCAAATCTCTATGAAACCGATACAGAGACGTGCTCTGAGACGTCTCTGAAATAATCGTGAGGTAAAGCTCTCCAGGCCATCGCACTTTCTCCAGGCAACACGACTACTTATACCGCAATCCAAAGCGAAACAGCAGATCTATCATTCATGAAGGCCATAGTCTCTGAATTGGGTAGTCAGATCAACTTATTTTTATCCAGTGTACAAAATGTCAGCATTGAGCACTGCTTTAATGGGGATTTAAATATCCTTCAAACGGAGATTTCAGTGTACGTTCGGCAATGTAGTGTTTGCCCTTCAAAACAAGTGCGCTAAATGATAGCAGTCGTGTGAGTGTGAACATGACGGTTATGGATATAATGAGACGTCTCAGAACGGGCACGCTTCCCTAATTACCGTCAACATGCCGTCGTTGCTTTCATCGTTAACTGCCAGGCCAACACACGAAGACCCCAACACCCCCCCACCCCCCTTCCGTCCTCATAAATGCCACTATAAATGTCAAACGCAAGAGGATTGAACTCTCGTGGGTAATGGTGTGTGAAGAAACAGGAGAGGGGAATCCCTCCAGTATTATAAGAAGCTTTCATTTCTGGATTACTTTCATGCCTGCGTTATCTTGCAGAATGTGCCGACACTTTAGCTCAAAAACCGACGCCAGCCACGACGTTCACTTCGACGCTGGTCCTTCTGCTGCTGTTCGTATTAAAAGATATACTGATGGACCGAGCCCATTTTTGTTTTTTATTACTATTATGGTCTATTACAGCATTATCAGAAGACAAAACCAAATTCCGACCAGCATCGAATCAACATTTATGCGTTTCACTTTTATTTTAGGGGCCATTTTGTTGACCCCCGCATGAACCCTTGCACTCATCATTTATTTTTAAAAGAAGATAGAATGTCCCTGAGCGTGTGAGCTGTGCAGCATTCCAACCCACTTCAAACGGGGAAATATAGGCCTGCTTTGCATAATCAGGTAGAGACAGAATTAGAGGTTGAGGGAGAGAGGGGAAAAAAAAGAAAATAGAGGCTCAGAATGCTGCAATCCTGCACATCTCTCTGGTTACCCACAGGGTGTGTGTGTGTGTGTGTGTGTTTGTGTGTATGGTTCAGACTCTATCAACACGTGTGATTTGGTGGATTAACTGCGAAATGTTTGAGGAAACAAACTCGAATCTGGGCTCATTTTTTTTACCTCAAAAAAATTTTAAGCCAAACCATTTTAAGCCAAACCCTGGTAGAATGCACCTGAGAAGACAGAATTCTTACAGACTATAAATGCATTAATGTATACACACAATATTGCATGTGAAAATGTGGAAAGTACAAAAATGTTCTACTCGACTAAAAGTACTTCAATAAAACTTAACCTAAGTACAAGCAAAGTTACTGATCAAAATTGTGCTTTGATTTATGTGCTTTTGCAGCAAAAATAAATCTGATTTAATGTCACTTATGATGAAAAACCACAAATTTAGATTTAGAATTCAGATAGTGAGCGCACTCATTGAACAACTTTCGACTCAACGGCATTCCACTTTCAGCTGCATCTGCATCCCTGGGCATCTGTCTTTTCCATCTCCATCCTTCTTCTGTGTGCTTGTGGAGGTGCAGTCAGCATTCGCATTTATCCCAAAGGTGGTCAGTAGGGTTGATCTTCCACTCCAAACTATGTGCACCATATCTTCACAGAGCTAGTTTTGTGCACAGGGACATTGTCATGCTGTAAACGGTTGTTACAAAAGACAGGAAATACAATTGTGTGCCTACAACCTAGTGATAACAGTTTGACGAAGAACCACATATAACTGGACAAAAGGTGTATCTCAAGATCATATAGTTTAAATTGATTGACGCGAGACACCTTTTAAAAACTCCTTCTATTTTTCTTTATCAGATATCTGTAGTATTGAGCTGGATCACCTGGATCATGTGTAGTGTATTGTGATTTACGAGATTAACAACTTGTTTGCTATGTGTGTCTGTGTGTGTATATAATATAGAAAAATTAGGGTGATTTTTCTTTACTTAGTCTTTTGTATATTTAGTATTTACATCTTGATTTCGATTTTTGTTTGTCCTTCATTTGTGAGTTTGTTTTCTCTGTTTTTTCTCTGCTTGAGTCACGCAATAAATCTGACATATGCAACCAGTTAACAGATCCAATATTCATATACGTTTCCCAGTGATCTACCAGATGAAGGTTAGTCACTAGTTAACAGTTCAATGTTTAATCATTTGTGAAAGACTCATAATTATATCCTAATTTAGTAACTTGGTTTTGTAACTTCGCTACTTTACATCAGCAACACTGACTCAATAACAAACAAACTAACAAAGTCATTCATAAGAAGATGACTGGCACATGCATTCATAGCAACTAGTTTCTCACTAATTTTATGGGTAATCATGTATGATATTTATGTCAGGCAATAATTTATGCAATCATTTGCAAAATCATGATGCAACTCTCAAATGACTGTATAAGACTGTAGAAAGGACATTACTCATAATCACACACTCCAGTACTCATGTTAGTTCTCACTCTCCAGTGTTCTGTATTGTTTAAAGACTATAATCACATTCTTGATGTCTTGATGTTTGTTTTTTAGTAATCTAGCGGTGTAGAGTTCTCTAGTGTGATAGTGGATGAAAAAAAACCTGTCCCTGAACCTGCTGGTTCTGGTGCGTAACTTCCTGTATCTCCTTCTTAATGGAAGGAAGTTAAACAGTTTATGACTGGGATGTAAAGAGTCCTTGATAATGTTTTGAGCTCTGCGCAGACATCTACTGTGGTGAAGGTGCTCAATGGCAGATAGTTGGGTGCCAGTGATGCAGAGCTTTGGGTTCACACACAGTGGAGCCTCCGTACCATACAGTGATGGAGTTACTAAACAGCTACTTCAATTAGGGTACAATATTTGGTAATTAAATAATAATTTATATTTATAATATATTTCATATATTAATTTTTTTATCATTGGACACCTAAAGCTGGCAGCCTGCAAATTTCTTAAAAATACACAACAAAAGTACAAAAGTATTTGAATACAAAATATGATGCCATTTTCATCAAATACAAATTGCATAATCCCAATTTCTATTTGAAATACGGATTTTAAATACACGTTTTATAAATACTGCGCATCCCTGAGCACATCCCAATCATTTTCCCCCTCAGCTCCATCGATTCTCAGGAACGAGTTTAATGAGTAAATGAGAAATGAGCAGAATACAAGCTGCAGTCCTCTGTTTTTTTTTTCTTTTCCCTTCATAAATTCAAAGCCGGATGCATTTTTTATAGTAGATTTCTTCTCAGAAACGACTTTTTGATTAGACAGACATAACGGATATAAAGACAATCAGCCTGTGAAGGAGGCTCTATTAATACGTTACGCTACACGCAGGCTATTATATATGATCAAGCATAAAAAAAGGAGCAGCATATTAGCTAACTGACCACCCTACTATTAAACCTGAATAGATGTTATGGAACATTGAGAGAGGGAGGGAGAGCAAATGAAAGAAAAAAAAAAGAGCGAGAGAAAAGGAGTGTGTGAGAAAGTTAAGGGACAGGAAGAGAGTAATGGAAAGACAGAGAAGGAGAGAAGACGGAATAAGGAAAATGGTAAGAAAGTGTGAAAAATAGAGTAAGACCAGGAGAGAAAGAGAAAATAAGAGAGAGAAAGAAAAAAGGAAAGAGCAGAAGAGAGGGGGGAAAATGAGAAGTTGAGAGAAAAAAAATGTGAGATACAGCAAGAGATTTCTCCAAATATTTCTTTTATTAATTTTAGTATTTTAATAATTATTGTAATCCATCATTCTTATGTTTTATTTATTTACTTATTTTACATTTAGTATTATTATAATTGCATTTTATCATATTTGTTTCCATTTTTTTCTACATTGGTAACATTGCGTGCAAGCAATCAATCCAGTAAAGTACTTTTTCAAATTGAAAATTGTAATTGAGAGTGAGAGAGAGGAAAAAAAAAGAGAGAGAGAGACAGCTTTTCTTTTTTTTTTTATGTTTTCAAAGGCACACTTTTTAATTGCCAGGGCTATTATGTTCGAGTCAATGGGTGATGTGACCGTAGCTCAGTAAGGTTCACACTTTATTACGTAAACACGCTCTGAATTTAATTCGTCAGGCTTCAGGTATTTAAAGGCGCCCTATTAATCATGGGAGGACAGCGTAATCATGGCCGAGCATTAGAATGTTCAATTAATCGGCGCATCAGTGCATGCATGGATATGAATTCGGTATAATTCTCCCTTCTCTCTTTCTTGATGACCTTAAATTATGAGTCCCATCAACTCTCTTTCTCTCTCTTACTCTCTCTCTCTCTATCTCACTTTGCGAACCAATTTTATTATTTCACACCCCATATTATTGATGCTAACACCTCAGCTACGAGCCTCCTATCAACCATATGCTAACTGCAAATGTAAAAGAAATAGCTTGTAAATAGTTGAACATAGACGCACATTAAGCTCTACTGCAGCTGTGTGGGAATCCATGAGACTTAATAGAGCGGCTGTGAAACTAGCATAAATCCTTTTTTCCTCACCAAGCACAGCTTAGCCTCATTAGACTTCTCTGGTGCAGGTTTTTGTGTAAACTTAATTAACTCATATTGACAAAAAGAAATAACAAAATAAGGAGGGGAGGAATGAGCTAATAGTGATAAAAAGTGTAAAAAAAAAGTACATTTGTTAGCCTAAAAGGTTTGTGTTATAGCAGTAGGGAATTGAAAATATCAGCTTTTTTTCAACCGACCTTGTGTTAAAGATGCTGCACAGTTTCCATGGGATAAAAAGCGATCATGTATTGCTATTCTTTTTTTTCTTGCTTTGTCATGGTCAGTTTATTTTCCCAGTGTATTCACCAATAACATGTTTTTCATTGTTCTGGAGAATACAAAGAATGTTAGCTCAAGCAGAAACTGCTGTGCCCTTGAGTAAAGCACAAATTCCACATTAGTGTTGGCTAGAATCGAATGACAATTTTTATTTACACATAAGAATATAATGGACAAGCTTTAAAAACTAGCCTGCTGGTACAGTAAATGTCTGAGTTATCTATCTGTCTATCTACATTGCCTGTCTGAAGTTTAACCTATTTCAGGAACGGGCAAATTTCATAATGATGAGGGCCAGCATTTTTTTTCCCCTCCTTTATTAATCCAGATTGAAATATTTGACATAGTTTTTCATTTTATTGAGGGAACTCGATGTACAATTTAATGCAATGAGTTTATTAACTATAAAACTTGTGCTCATTCAAATAGCCCACTCTGTTAAATAACAAGCAAATGTTTATATTCTCAACAAATGTACAATTACCCCATTTTTAGAAGTAGCCAATAGAACATTCTCAAACTACTCCCAGAACAGTTAAAAGTGCTATATAAAAGTTGATAAATGGATAATTTACCCCACCCCAGGAGAAAACTGTTGTTCCAAACCTGTGTGTTTCTTTCTTCTGTTTGAAATAAATTAAAAACTCCTACAGATTTGAAACATTAAATTGAGTAAATGATGACAGAATTTCCTTTTTTGGGGTGAACTTTAAAAATAATAAAACATTTAAATAGTAAACTATTGTATACAGGAACAATTCAGTGCATAAATGTCCACAAACACATTTCCATTGATGAATACAGACAACATTTCTGCTGCCAAATAGTTTTAAAGAGAAACATGTGGCTTCTCCTGCTGGTGCACAATTTGATCAGTGTCAAGTGCCCCCTAATCTCAGTAAAAAATATCTGTTTCTCATCTTGCCTGGGGAAAAAAAACACTGTTTTGAGTCAATCAATCTTTTCTTTTTACTTATTTTTTTGAAATGTTCTCAATAGCACGCATATCCTGCTATGTTTTCGTTAATGCGCTGACCAGCAGCAACTAGGGCCCTCTCCTGGTTGGAGAAATAACGTCCAAGTAGGAAAGCAGTCTTTATTTTTCAGCGATCAGACTCTGATGGTCCTGCCAGTTGCTCTGATGGTCCTGCCAGACTTTCCCTGCCTAAAAAGTTCATAATTTTGGCGAAACACATATTCCTAGGTCCTTTAGCAGAATTCATTTTCATTAAAGTGTCACCTTAGGCAATAAGAGTATGTTTTGTATAAAATACATAAAAAGTTCTACTTTACAAGTTACAGCATGATTACCATTCCATACTTCAACACCATGCAGGTCCTTCTGGACTGCTGCTCATTGGAACTGACCACCATACAACAAGACAATGAGCCTAAACGAAAAATACGTCCAATCTTTGTAAGTGTTATTTAGAGAGCAAATAGTCATTGGAGTTTTATCGATCATGGACTCACCTGCCCAGTCACCACACCTAAATCCTATTAAACTGCTCTGGGATGAACTGGATCAAAAGGAGAAAAGAGATCTTCTGGAGAAAGTGTTGGGATCCCATGTGTGTGTGTGTGTGTGTGTGTGTGTGTGTGTGTGTGTGAAGCTTTTTATGCTACGGGAGGATTTTTCAATAAAATAAAGTGGAACATCTGCACAGTTATATATTAATTTAATTAAAGTAAATCTTCATACCGTTATTTAACCTAATTTGTTGCATAGAAACAAAAGAAACATGTGTATGTGTCTCTCAAACCATTAAATGACTAGGCGTTTCCAGACATTTAATTGACTATCATCTAGCCATCCAACCATGATGGAAGACACCAACCTGCATGTAGAACCAGTCCCATTCACAAGGTGAGAGATTTTCTTGAAAGGAGATATGTCTGTCAAAGTCATAAGGAAAAAACAGAGGAGATCACAAGAAAATGAAGTCATGATCATGAAGAAAGAACAAATAACCATTTCACAGCCTCTTAGGGCTTCCATACAAACCTTTAAATCAGCAGTCCATAACTTTCCCAGTAAAAGCACGGCTCCCTATTCTCACTCTTGAGTCGGAAGTTTTTGTTGTGCTTTTTCAAGGTGAATCCTTTCGCCCTCTTGGAGTTTGATGACGAGCAGTGATGAGGTTTGTTTATGCTACGCTGCTTGCCTTGCCTTGCCTTGATTGCACTTAGATCAAGGTCTCAGTGTCCTCTGTCAAAATTTCGAACACACTGAGTGCGTACTCAATGAGCGCCGTGTTTCTAATCGACGCTAATGCTAACGAACATGCACTAGGGGGGTTGGTGGGGGGAGGGGTTGGGGAGCTTTGGTAAGTTTGTTGGGGCATTAAATATTGCTGAAATGTGGTGATCATCTCATTCAGGGAAAGTCTTAGTATATTATAGAGAGAAAGAGAATGACTAATGAAGGATTTATGAAGTGTTTTATCTCAGGAATGATTTATCACCAAGTGCTCGCTCTTACTCCTGTGTGTGTGTGTGTTTGTGTCACTAGATAAACACTATGCATTATAAATGCTTAATCATGTTTCACCAGCGAAATTAAAGGATTTATGAATCAGAAGACCTTGATCACTTTATATTCGTGTGCACTTTATTAGTCACAATGCGACTGGAAGAACAAGGGGAACGTTTGATGGCACGTTTTGCTCATAAACTCAGTATAACAAATAATAATAAATTATAATATTAAAACACTTCCTTTTTATTTGTATAGCGCTTTTAACAATAGAAATCGCAACCAAATTTGGCAAAGAACCACATAGCTAGAAAAATCAGTTCCAATGCTTTGCTAATAATTTTGTCCATATATAGTGTAAGTATTTAGTAAAATTATTTCACATACACTAAATTTGGTCACATCTGTGTATGATTTGGAGGAGCAGAAATCCAGCTTTGATAATTCGTATATAATATAACTTCTTGACTATTCTTTTTACTATTTTTATTCGTTTGATGGCACGTTTTGCTCATGAATTCAGTACAGAATAAAACCCTTCATTTTCATTGTATAGCGCTTTTAACAATAGAAATAGTCTCAAAGCAGGTTTACAGAGATAGCGGTTATAAACGAAATGTAGAAGTTCCTTGTAATTAAGTGTGTCCCTAATTAGCGAGCCTGTGTCAAAGAAAAACCGCCGATACGGCATAGGTGAGAAACCTTAATCCTCATCTAGATGGCACCAAATGTCCATCATTCTTAAGGTGAGCAGTGATTGTGATTAAATGCAATCTTTAGTCCTGAGCCACTGAAGTAAGCTGTTGATATTAATTGCAGTCTAAATCCATCCTCGAGTTGTTCAGGAACTTCATGGGTCTTCATGTTGAATGTTCAGAGTGGCATGAGACAGTAAAATCATCAAAACAGAGATGCTGTTGTCTAACAATGTCTCAAAGTGTTTCATTCCTTGTACCTCTCAGCAAAGTGCCTTTTAATTCATTACACAATGATGTGTCATTTGTATCCATTTATATTTAAATGAAATAATAGGTAAGTTAGTTAAAATTCTCATTTACATCATAGCAGCTGCAGTTGTTCCCTCACCAGCCTCTTTTATTCTCTATAAATAATATTTGTAATAAACTATTCTCTCACTGTGCAGCATAGGGCAATGTTAAGGGTACGCTTTGGTTGATAGCAACAGAACAGATACAGCTGCATACAAAGTGAGACAGATATTGTAAACTGACCTTACTGAATAAAATGGATGTTTTCTGGTGTCTTAAAGAAAAATCACCATATGGACCATATGTTATTATTATTCAACAGCTTTATTATTAGTAGAGATGTCACACACTCACTTTCTGTTTCTCTCTAAAACACTATATGGCTAAATGTTTGTGGACTTACTACCAGAAAACTTTGCTATATTGGTAACATCCCATTCCACATTTAGTTCCAATTTCTTGTTATTTTCCTGTTAATTTTCTGGGAAGATGTTCCACTATATTTTTGATCATTCAGCCACAAAGGTGTTAAAGTTACTGATGTGAGTCAAAAGGTGAGGAGACTGAGGAGATGCAGTCAGCGTTCACATTCATCCCAAAGGTGTTCAATAGGTTTGGTGCTTTATAGCAGAAGATCTTCAACTCCAATCGATGGAAAGCACATCTTCATTGCTTCATTGGTTCATCTTAATGTGCACAGGGGCATCATCATGCTGGAACAGGTTTGGGCCTCCTAGCACAAGTGTAGGGAAAATTCAATATTACTGCATTCAAAGACATACAGTTGTGTGTCTCCAAATTTGGCAAAGAACCACATATTGGTAGAAAAATCAGTTTTAATATCTTATTATATAAAGTGTAAGTATTTAGTAAATGTTATTCACATACAGTAAATTAACTCACATATGTGTATGATATAGAGGAGCAGAAATCCAGCTTCGATCATTCGTATATAAAATAACTTCTTAAAACTGACCATTTTTTCCATTTAGTCAGTGACTGCAGGTCAATGTTTGCAGGTGATCATTGAATAAGAGAGAGTTCACAGCTAGGTGTGAGGTGTTATACTCATTTAATGTGCTCCAGAGTCTTCAGAAGCTTATTTGCCTCTGTAGTGCTCAGTTTAGTCTCGCACACCAAGTCATGGAGTTCTCAGAAGATATCATATACTGCCCTACTGTACATGGTGGAGTTTTACGTTCTCTTTTTTAAGCTTAACCAATTCAATGTTCGATCATTTCCATTAATTTTAGACAACAATTTCCAGAGCAACTTACAGTTAAGGACCTTGCTCAAGGGCCCCAAAGTGCCAGCCTGGTTGTGCTGGGATTTAAACACATGATCTTCTGGTCCAAAGACTGATGCGTTAATAATTGGCCTACCACCACCTCTAATCCTTTAATTTTTTTAACTCTAGCTGTTGACCAATTAGTAAACAGCTGTTGAGAAGGAGATTTTTTTTTATTTGGTCTTACATCATTTCTCTGAATAATGCACTGGAGTAGTTTTTTAGTGTTCGGTTGCCAGGGACAGGATTTTAGTGCAGCTGTGCCGACTGTGAAGGATAAACTTTTTAAATGACATGAACCTTGGAGAATTTATTTTCTTGCACTTGTGTGGGTGTTTGAGGTTATGAATGCTGCACTCTGGAAGACCTGACTTATTATAAGGTGATTTCTTTATTTCCTTTAGGTTTGCTATAAAAGTGTGTGTGTGTGTGTGTGTCAGGGTGTGTGTGTGTGGGTGGTAAGTTGAGTGTGTTATGTGTTAAGCTAATCTGCATTCTAGATGTCAGGTTAGATGAGTAACAGCAGCTTTACTGCGGATTATGTTTGACTGTGCCTCAGAGACAACGACAAGTAAACAAGGTATTTCAGTGTGTGTGTGTGTGTGTGTGTGTGTGTGGGGGGGGGGGTTTGTGAGAA
>MU551540.1:1852984-1883130 GCA_024362625.1 Silurus asotus | reverse complement strand
GGGGGGGGGGGGGGGGGGACTGGCAGGACATGACGTGACAATAGTACCATACTCATGCTTGCCCTTCTTTCTGTATATGTGTGTGTTTGTGTGTGTGTGTGTGTGTGTGTGTGTGTGTGTGTGTGTGTGAGAGAGAGAGGAAGAGAGGAAGCATAAAATCCACTCCACACTTCATGCCAAACAATTTGAATGTTTGTTGATGCCGCATCCTGGCACTCGTCGAAAACCCAACTATTTATACAGACAAAGAAAAAAAGAAAAACAATTTATGCAAATTGACATGAAGCTCAAAGTAAACTTGTGATCTGAGTGAAACAGACACTTTAACATCAAATCATTTCTCTTTATGTGAACATGAACTAATCAATCTTTGCAATTAAAAGACATGTTTAATGCTTGAAAACAGACTTTGAATGCTGGATAAAGGCTTTTTATTTGATCACTATTTAAATATTAATGGTAAGAATATTGTTATATGTGTAATATATATATATATATATATATTCTCAATTTACAGTTGGGTGTTCTGGTGTTGGAGTCAGAGCTCTACAGCACATCTTTCCTACTTTAAGTGAAGCCAATATTTTATGCACTACATCCAAAAACTCCCTATACAATCGTGTTTCTCCAACTTTTGGGGAATAATATATAAAAAGTCGGTGTCCCGACTCTTTTGCCAATATCATGCACATTCTCCATGTGTCCAAGCATTTGACTGGTGTCTTGTATTTATTGACAGGATGTAATGTTGGCTGATAAATGTTGGTAAAACCTGAAGAAAAAAACATGCATAACAAGTAAATTGGTCATTTTCGTATGTTAATGAAATTCCATCTTGGTCAGTGCATCTGTTCTCCCATCTTGCCTCTATTTTTGAAAAGGTCCACATTTTCATGCTTAGAGCCTAAAAATAATCAGCTTGGCATACAAGCCTTTCCATAAATGAAGGCATAAATTAAAGTTGGTTGAATTTAATGTATGACCTTCCAACTCCTCATCTGGTCCTTGACGGGTTCGAAAACCGGAGTCTAGTTTTAAGCTGGAGGAAGCGCATGCCCCTGTTCTCATTCAAATACAGTACGCAGATCTCTTCTCTTTTCCTCTGTCAGACTATCCTTGGCCTACCTAAATGAGGCTCGGAAAAGTGTGATAAATGAACTCGCGGCTGCTCGGCAGGAACAAGTTGTGACTGGCATGAGCCAAAGGCGGGAGGATAGTAATGGTGTAGAAACTTCTTAGGAAGGTCGCAGAGAAACCCATCTCTTCTCTTGTCAAATCGCATTTAACTGGCGTAAAAAATTGCATCGGAAATCGTCCGACTCTATATTTAGAGTCCCACTTTCTCACGGACCCCGCGTTCCGATATTCGCTTCCGTTTGGTCGACAGCTCGCTTGCGTGGCGTGATTGATGGCCGACGCCACGCCTTCGAGGCCACCTGGCTAACCTGCATCGTCTGTATTCATCCATGTCAATCCACTCCTGTGCACTCTTCCTTTCAGTCCGCGGCCTGGCATCAATTCGGCCTCAAGGACACGAGAATATCGCCGGGGGCTCAGGACGTTCCTGCCCCACCACAGCTGCACAATAACCCAAACTTGAAGTGACAAATTGACTCTGAGGGGGTAATGAGTCAACTGTGGCCTGACTGGAGTCAAGGAAACTCGACGGGTTCCAGGAATAACATTAGCATGAACTTCATTTTCGAAAAAACAGTGACTGGTGGAAGGTCACATGAGTAACTCTGATTTTTGTGTCTATATTTGTTTTAAATTCTGTAAGAGCTCTGAGACGATGAGTATTATTCAATTATTATACATCATTATCACTAAAGCAGCAAACGGACTACATACTAAACTCCATTTAGCCAGTTAACTGACTGAGCATAGACACTAAATGTAGCACATTCGTATCTCATAATGCTTACATAATGCTTTATTATCAACCTTTTTATTTGTGAGCCAATAGAAAACAAGAGGCTGGAAATGACTTACTGGTCAGTGGATGATCTTATACTTGGTAGTTATATGTTGTGCACTTGATGAAAGTGTGATGAAATGAAGATCAGGTTAATTTTTATTAATATAATTAAATAACAAAAAAACGAAACAAAACGGAGCACAAACATGGCGCATGAATCGACATCTTGTGTGCTGATTCACAGGACCCTGAAACCTTTAATAGCTAGGGTCTGATAATGCTATGCATCTTTCACAATGCCTTCGAATCGAAGTAAATGAACAGATGTAAATAAAATAATATTAAATTAAATGGTACTCTAACAAAACCCAACAGAAATCTGTACTTTCTTTTAAAGGTGGGGTTCACAAATTATAAACAAAATTTGTTTACAAAAACATCTGATTTTTTGCCTTAGTGTTATCTTAAAAAAAAAAATATATATATACATAAAAAAAAAAGAAATGTAAGAAATATATATATATAAATATATAAATGAACAGCATATGCCAGGGTTTTTGTGATCAAATCCTCTTCACCCACTGCCTCTACTTTTTTTTTATTTTTATTTTTTCTTCTCCTCAGCAATGTTGGAATGGCTGCCAATAGGAAATCCCATTATCCATTATTACCCCAGTGTTAAACTTCACTGCTGACAAGAACACTGTCTAATCTCTGGCACAGTAACTGTGTAAAGAGACGAGCTTGTACTTTACACCATGTTGTGTCTGAATATAACGGAACACCTTCTTAAAAAAAACCTACAGAGCTCTTGCTCTAATTCTCTCTACGCCGGTTTCTTGGAAATAAAATACCATATTGTAAAACCAGTTAACTTATTTAAAATATTGAAAATTGCTAATTTCTGTATTTGCATTACGTAAGTATATCTTCCGCGTGAAATTGTGTTTTTTTACTTTTTTTTTTTTTTTTAATGATCCCACCCTTTATAATGTCCTTGAGATTTGAGATTTACAGTACATGCCGTCATCTTGCAAGATGCTAATTGAAGTTTTTAAAGTGGAACCCCAATATCTCGAAGCACAAGGGGGGGAAAAAATTGCCATTTAACGTCGGTTATCTCGGTGCAGCCGCAGAAGAACTCGCGAAAGTGGTGGAAAAATCAAACCTTACAGCTGCTACAGGTGTTTGTATTGTATACTGGTGAATCTCTGCTGTTAGTTAGTGCACATATGCCTTTTGTTGTTAAATGTTATGCGATGAACGGGAGCGAAAGCTGCACTTGGCAGCGCAGAACGTGGGATGACCAGCAAAATCATAGAATGAACAACGGCAGGATCGGGGGAGAATCCGCGATGCGCTTTGGGAAGAAAAGCGCAGCGGTTGAGAGAGTGCCGGTGGGAAGACACGTACCGGGATATGCATGAGTGATAACAACGACCGCCGTGAACCAACATATACCAACAATAACGGACAGTGAGAGTGTGGAAGTTTAAATAGGAGCTGGTGATGATGATAAACGAGCACCATATGTGCACGATTGAAGCGGAGCTTCAGAGAAAGCGGCCGAGAAAACACCTGACACGCTGAAGGGGGCTGAAGGGGGTGTGGGAGGTGGATTCCTGACAGATAAACATGTACTGTATGTATTTTTATAGCAAGCCTTCTTCAAACAAATCGCAGCAACGCTGTTGTGTAAAAAAAACCCTTAAAAAACATGTGCATGCACATTCTCATTAATAAACGCACATCATGTACATTAAGAAATTTCAAGCACGTTAATATATTGCCGCCGTTTTGATTTCCGTTTATCTCGATCATCGGTTACCTCTATGCTTTTTGGCGACCCCTTTGGACATCGACATAACCGGGTTCCACTGTAATTCTAAATGTTACGACTATTAATAGATTAGTGATAAACTAAACAGTCTGCTCCCTTTAACCCCAAAAATACACTGGGAAAATTGGCCTAATACTATCTTAATATAGTATGTTGAATAAAATAGTTCTATCTAGATTAAACATGAAGATCACAAGGAAAACAATTTCCTGTTTCTTGCAGACAACCTGCCTTCAGAGACAAAACTGATCTGGTGTGATGTGGCAAGAAGACAAAAATCACAGCATGTATGGTTACCAATTAAAGTACAAGCACTAGAGTTGCACTAATGATTCTATTTCAGTGTGTATAAGTAATAATTCTTACGAGGTGGTATTTAAGTTTTGAAACTCGCTCAATTTACAAGTACTTTATTTATTGACATTTACACACTATCACCTTTAAAATAGTCCCCCTGAGCAGCAAAACATTGCTTCCAGAGTTACTACCACTTCTGGAAAGTCTCCTAGATGTCTTCTTTTCGAATCGTGTCAAGCACCTTCTGCTATTTGCACTGGATCTCCACAAAGGTGTCAAAAAGGCAACCTTTGGGCTTCAACTTCATCTTCAGGAAGTGCGCAGGAGCCGAATCTGGTGAAGGGGGTGGGTTGCGGACGTCAGATCATGTGGTTTGTTCTCTGACAATCATCATGCACAAGTTTTGACTTTCGACACTTTCAGGGGTGGAGCCTGTCGAAGGTCTTCCTGATCTCTCATTGTCTTTCGGTGATACTCTTCCATTATCGAAGCACGCGTGCCTTTCAAAACACCTCAAACAGATTGATGCAGCATGTCAATATTTTCAGTTTTACACAGAATTTCACACGCAGATTTCAAAACTTTTACCTTTTTTTAGGGTCAAAGTTTAGCAGAATGAGCAGCCATTTTAAACCAAGTGACCACCACACTAATACAGTAGAAGGGTGTCTTGATGTTGGACTGATTGATGATGATGATGATGATGATGATGTGGTGCTTTTGTATATTGGAAATCCTTATTGGAATTATCACAGGGAAAAGCCTGTGAACAGAATAACACTTAAAAATGTAACCTAGATTAAGAATATTGGTTGTTTGATAAGGTTTTAATTTACATGCAATTTCCAAAGATGATATACGAAAATTACTTAAAAATAGTAATAATAAAGAAACAAAATCCTACAACTGGGATTATGAGCATCGTGGTTTTTATGATTACCGCAGTACTTTTTGGTACCAGTCCACAGTGAGAATGAATAGTAGGTAATCAAGTGTTAATATGTGCTGCAGGTCTATATCTAAATTGCTTACTTGACCTCAATTATATATATATATATATATTTTTTTTTTTTTTTTCTAGAGAAAATGTCCCCAAGTCTAATAAAGCCAAACAACTCCCTACTCTCACACTGATGTAGTTTTTTTTTAGACACTAATTCAATCATTCCTTGGAGATTTTGTTCAATAAAATGCTGGATTTACATCATCCACTTCAGTACCGTAATAAAGATCTCACCCCCTTAGAGACAAAGTAAAGAGACGTGTCTTTGCAAATCATTACAGAGCTCTTCTGACTGATCACCTTTATCCTACAATGAAACAGGCTCTCTTCCCTTATGACTAGAGCTTACTGAATAGTATGTTGAATATGATATTTGGGCACATCATAAGCTATGACCTTAAGTCATCACATCTAGACCCGATGGGAGATTTCGGGTGAAATGTTTGACAGAGTCAACCCATATCATAATCAGTATCTTTGCAAAACCAGTCTTCGTTGCACCAATACACAACTTTAGATTGAGAGACTCTCGATAAGCATTGAGAATGCTCTGGGAGCTTGTCGTAGCTTGAATAGCTTACTGAAACTCGCTAAAAGTTTGTCTAAGAGGGATTTGGAATGATGAGTTACCCTTAACAAACACTTACTGAGTTGATCTCGTTTAGAATAAACAATAATAAATCTGCAAATCTTTGGTTTCAAGTGCTTAGAATTGTGCAAGGAAACAAACACTTCTTTTTATTGGAAAATAATCAACGACATCATGCAGAGTTACCTGTTACCATTTCTAATCTGCTTTCCATTATCATTAGAACTCAAATCATTTGGAAATACCAGTTTGTTAGGAAGCTGGGGATAGAATGCAGGATCAGACATGATCCAGTCCTCCTGTATTAATGGGTAAAGAGTGTTCAGGGCCTTTCTCAGGGGCCCAACAAAGGCAGCTTGGCAGTGCTATGGCTTGAACCACCAACCTTCTAATTAATAACACAGAATCGTAACTGGTGAGCTACCCCATCCCGAAAAACAGTGTTCATCATGCTAATTTATGCCTGTGGAAGTTTGTTGCAGCTTTAATACCAGACCAAAGCCCAGATCTAATGTATGTACACTTGCCGCACCATTAGCCATTTTTTTAGCTGATTTTGTATGTCAAAACAGTGGCGGAGCTTGTCGGCGAGAAAGAGAAGTCCGATTGGCTATTCAGCTTAGCGAATAAGCAAATGAGTTAACGGAAGGCAAAAAAAAAAAAAAACTGATTAAAAAGGGAACACACATACACTTGTCATTATTCCCATTTGTTTTTGCAACTTAGCAAAAACTTGAGTGGGGGAAAAAACCTACAGGAATTCATTAGTAATTAATAAGGCATGTGTAAATGCTGCTTGCTTTATATATTCAGTTTTTGTGCTTCCATTTTCCAGTTTGGATGCTGAATACAGGCTGCTGCCACCTGCTGGTATGGGAGAGTTATGTCTTTTCACGCAAGCACAAGAACGTACACTCTTGTTGGCAGTCGGCTGCAGTCTGTCCAGTTTTTTTTTTTTCCCCTGACAGTAATTTTTTTCTCAGAGCTAGGTCATTGCCATTGGTTTGATGTGTCTCTACTTTTACACACTTTGTTTGGTTTACTTGTCTGTACCTCCAGTCAATAATGTGTGTGGTGTATTATTCAAATATTTCATTGTTAGCACTTTTTTCTACCACAAGGTTTTCTTCAACTAGGTTTCTTTCTTTTCTATTGATGGACAATAAAAAAAAAAAAATCTGTTTATGTTTGCCTGTTTGTTCTGCTTGTACCTGAATAAAGTCTAATGTTAGACAGTCTCTCTCTTTCTTGCCTCGTTCTATTTGTTTAGTAAAAATGCAGCAGTAATTAAATTCAGCACAATGACACACACAGGGGAGACGCGAGATACGGTGCAGTCACAGTCAGACGAATCCCTTTATGAGCGGTTTGTTGACTGTTAACTTTGTACTGAAGTTGTGCTTGAGAAAACAAGATCCCCCCCAAAAAAATAAATAAATAAATAAATAAAAATCTCATAGTCATCCCTGAATAATTTAAAGTGTGAGGAAACACAAATTAACATTTGAGTCACAGGGGGTCTGTTCCTTCCAGACGCGACTGCTGGGAGGTATTCAATTCACCCTCAATGAATAAACAACCATTTTCTCACAGAAGAAACGCATCCGATCTGCAGACTTTAACACTTACTGTGCCCTCACAAATTTGACTGTACAATAAGCTTGCATCTTTTTCTGTGTGTACCTGAGCAGGGAAAAAATCCTAAATGTTATGCATCAGGAACTGTGTCTCATTTCCCTTCTGTTTGTCAGATTAAATTGGCCACTTTTACTGAAATGAAATACATGTTAATTGGGCTTTGAATTCACCAGGCTGAGTGTTTATATCTGTCTGAGAGGGGATTTGGAAAGATGAGGTACTTTTAACAAACACATATAATGGTTCAAGGCATAGATCTAATTCAGAATAAACAATAATAAATCTGGTCTAAAAGTATTTTAAATAAAAAAAGGAAGGAACTGAATGCATTTGGTTGCAAGTGATTATAATTGTGTATGGAAATAAATAAATTGTGGTGTGCTTTTCTTAAAAAAACTAAACAAACAAAAAAAACAACAAAAACAAATGGTTGACCTCTAGTCTTTATCACTCATATCTCATATGGGAGGTGGTAGCTTAGTGGTTAAGGCATTGGACTTTGGGATTTATACTCACAACCTTTGGATCCAGTTAACCCAGTAGCTGCATCAGTTGTATAAACAAGTCTCTCTGGAAAAGGGCACCTGCCGAATCCCATAAATGTAAATCTCTGGCAAATGGTAGATTAGTGGTTAAGACATTGGACTTCTGATTGTGAGTTCAAATCTCAGCACCACCAAGCAGACACTGATGGGTCGTGAGCGAAGCCCTTAAACCTCAACTACTAAACCGAATAGATTATTTCACTGTAAGTAACATGATAATATTCCCCCACCAGTGTCAAGAAAATACAGAGAAGCTGCAAAGCTCATACTTCCTGTAAGGGTGTAGGACTCAAATCCAACCTTTAGATGTTTTTTGTTTGGACTTTTTTGTATTTTTTTTACAGAAATTAATAAATTATAATTGTATTTTATAAAGCTTTATAAGGAGTAAATCAACCATCTAGGAAACTCTTTATTGGTGGAATGCAAGAATGAAGCCAAATTGTGTAAACAAGTCTTTGCCCTTGATTTGCTTCTGTCTGAATTCATAATCTCATCACATCTTTACATATGTATATTAGAAAGCCATGTCACTGGAAACACTTAAATGGTAAACACCACCTGAAATTACACACATTTAAAATCATTTCTCTGGCACACTAGTTATCATGACTATAGAAACATCACAGTCCCATATTGCTAGTATAACACCATTTGGCCAATCAGGATCGAGCATTCAACAACTCTGTGGTATACATTCAAGTAATTCTCGGTGGGATTTGCCCTGACAAGCCCATTTAGAAAAAACTAAAACAATAAACCCTTTGACCTATCAGGTTTCATCAGATACTCACTGTTCCCGTGACATGAAGAATTGTATTTGGGGTAAGGATGTGGTGTGGTGTGATGTGATGTATGATCATGAAAAAGTCTCGCCCCTTGCATGTCTAACAGCACTGATGGATTGACACTGGGACAGAGATAAGGGCACGCGACGTCCTGTGTGTGCTGTCCCTTTTGTGGAGCTTTCATTTTCCATGTCATTAAGGGTGAAATGAGCTCCCAGTTACTTCGCCTTATGCACACACACACACACACACACACACACACACACACACACAGTCTGGTGCCTAGGGGTAGACATGGGATTACAGATTTATGTGACTTCTAAGTTCCTATTTTTAACCACTTACAATCATAGTGCAGAAAAGTAATCATCTGTGACATATTACCTTGCTGTGAGTGATCCTTAGTCATACTTAAAAATGGACAAAACGATTTCTTGGGTAATAACACTCCAAGCTTGAAACAGAAAGGGTATAACAGTCACCTTTGCAAGCACAGATTTGAAAGCATTACTTACTTACAGGTGTACAGCATTACTAATATATAGTTATTATTTTAGTATATACAATGGGCAAGTACAAGCACTTTGTAATTCAAGTCCACACTGCTAACAAATGGTCCATTCTCAGACCGGTCTAACATTATGACCGTGTGTGCAGTCATGTAGGTGGTATAAATAATAAATGTCACTTTGTCATCAGCAAAGTGCCTACAGAATACACCATGATCATTCTCGGACACCAATTCTACCGTCTGATCGGTCAGCATCATTCCGCCAGTTATTACTGCGATGCCGTCATTGTGCTTAGTTGATTTTTTCATGATTGCCTTGCTCATCTTGGTCTCTAAGGGATGCGTAATGTATTGGCAGGTTTTTCAAGGTTGTTCTCGAATGCTTATAGACCGTAATTTAATACAGTCTACTATATGAAGGCGAAACACCTTGCGGCACACCACACACGCTTTCAATGATAACGAGATCAAAGTTATGACAAAAATCCTTAAAGACCTTATTATATTTTCTTCAACTTTTTTTTTGTTTTTTTGTTACTAGCCAAAGTATAACCTGCATTTTTCACCGGCTCAGTAAAATTTAGTGGCTATGAACAAAAAATCATTAATACAAGGAAATAATAAAAAAGAAAAGAAAAACAACCACCAAAACAAAGTTGTTTTTTTTTTAGAATGCTTCTCTAACTTTTATGAGGTTATTTCTAGTGTTGCACAGTAACAAAGTAAATCAAAACAGTCAGTCATCACTTCATCAATATATGCTACACACACTATTGTTGCTGATTATTGTACGTATTATAAGTAGTCTCTTTATCTTATGTAATGCACAATACTGCTATTTACACTACCATGCACTCTCACACTTTATGTACATTAATGATCTGTCATATACGGTGATATTGTGTTCTATTAATACTTGTGTTGTCTATACAGTCTGTTTTGTCTTGTATAGTATTAGCTAAATATATAGTATTATTTACGTCTGTACTTTTGATTCACCAACAGCTGCAACCAAAATTCCTTATATGTTTCAATACACTTTGCCAATAATCCTGATTCCGATTCTAAATGTAATTCATTACTGTACCCAAGTAGCTTTTTTTATGTATCTGTACTTTTCACTAAAGTATTTTCCATTTGGTGAGACTTTTACTTTAACCTTACTACATTTCAAAGAAAAACATATTTTTATTCGACTGCATTTTGCGAAATCAGTCGTTTCTTTTTATTTACGAGGAAAAAAAACGTAGCTGTTCAAACACGTAGCAAGCCACGAATCAGGGTCGAGCGCACGCTCTCTTTTAAACTTGTTTTGATTGGCGCTCGGTGGCATCTACTGATCACAAACATACAGTTCAGCATCAGTTCAACAGCAAGCAGAACATTTAGAGAGGAATAAGTGATTGAAGAAACTCCAGACTCGAACTCGCCACAACCCTCGTGATCTTATTTACAGATTTTCTTTTGAAGCAGTTGAAAAAGTTTGGGGCTCATGATAATTGTAATAGATATCAATCAGTATTTCTGTCCGTGTCAGTATTAATATTAATCTATTAATGGTTTGTTGTGCTGAGAGTAACAGAGTCACATAAACTGAGTTCATTAAGCAAAGAATAAAATAGGAACATTAGAGCCATAATAAATCATTTAAGGCCAAATAGTTTTGTACTTTTAATCAAGTTAAAGTTTATGTCACTTTTACTGGAGTGATATTTTACAGAGCACATTTCTACTGTAGCTTTGTTCACCACTAGTTATTTGTAAAGGAAACTCTTGGTCTCCAAAATTGATCAGTTAAGTTCTTTGGCTCTGTTTTCTGTTTTCGCACCTTTGGAAGGCATACATAAGTGAAACTTCTTTCAGCTTTCTCTCATTCCTGCTTTATTCTAAAAGACCTTCATTCATTGTTTTGGGTATTAAATATAGGTATGTTCTCAAAGCAGCTTTTCAGGGAACTGGATGTAGATTTTTTTCAGCTGAACCTTAATGAACAAGCGAGAATCTTTTTAAAATAATTAGAAATCACATTAGAAACATTGTCTTGTACAAATATAAGCATGTTACAGTATGGATCATCTTTTTTGATTACAGAAGCATTTCTTGGCTACAAATCCACATTTTTAACGTGTGATTTTAAGCTCAAGTCAAGTTTATTTCTATAGCACTTTTCACAATTGACATTGTCTCGCAGCTTTACAGAATTTAAGAGTTAAGGTGAATGATGTGTATTTATCACTGATGAGCAGCCTGGGCAACTGTGGCGAGGAAAAACTTCCTTAGATGTTATGAGGAAGAAACCTTGAGAGGAACCAGACTCAAAAGGAAACTCATCCTCATTTGGGTTACATCAAGACTGTGAATAAAAATCATTAAACAATACACTGAAGAGAGAGAACTAACATGAGCACTGGAGTGTGTGATTATGAGTAATGTCCTTTCTACATTCTTATACAGTCAGTTGATGTTATGGAACCAGAAGCTACTAAGAAACTCATAAAATAGCTCAACATTTGCTAGCATCAAAGATTTAACATCAGCTTATCGATGTTAATCATCAGCCTTTAAACACTTAAAGAGGTCCAATGTCCAAACTCCCCATATAGTGGAATCCAAATGGAGCTGGTACGTTTCTAGATGGTTCGGGATGTCGGCATTTACTTCTTTAAAGGTTCATAATTTTCACGAGGTGGGACATGACTGAAGCTGGTGCAACCTTAGGATGCCAAGCTTCCTGGAATGTATAAATATTCAGGTAATTCATGGTGGACCATCCTAAATTTATCAATAACAGCTAAATTTACCTATAGCAAAATACTTTTTCTTGATGAGACTGAATGTATACATCTTGGCCGCTTTTGCGATTAGTGGTGCAGACACTTAGTAAAGTGTCTGCACCACTATTTTTGGCCCAGACTACATTGCACTCTGTGAGCAGCTGCCCTTTAGCTTCAGTATTAAAAAAGATAACAAGTTTTACACTCTTCACTCAGAAGAGACAACACGCCTACCAGGTTACCATTCAGTTTAGATGACTGCAAAAATCAAATCGTAGAGGTTTGATGGTACAGTATTTTGAGCGTTCGAATTCTCTTGTGGAAGAAAATTGATTTTATTTTTTTTATTCCTGCAGAAGTTTATATACAATGCTTTAATGCCAATGGGAGTTTGTGGTATTTCTTCTTCCGTAGCCTGACAATGTTTCCAGGCTTGAGTGCATAGGGGCCATATATCATGCAGCTATTGGCAATTTGTCAATGCCTGGATGTATTTTTTTTGTGTACATGATACTTGTCATGTTTCCAGTCCTTGAAGTGTATTCATTATTCAGAAAGCCTTATTCACACTGGTTATTACTGAATGGTTTACATGACCGCCTCCTTGGCAAGTCATCAATAGGCAATAGCTGATTAGAAAATGCTTGGATAATGCTAGGTTTTCCAGTCCCATGTGTCCTTGGTTGGTTTTTCATTTGGCATAAATCCGGATGTCCTCAAAAACACCTTATCTGTGGTGTTTTTTCCTCTTTGCTTTGTATGTTGTTATTTATTTCGACATAGAATGCTTTGACTCAAAATCCTTGTGCTTGTGTCAGTGTTCCTTCTTTATATTAATAAAGATTACAGGATTTTGAGCTTATGTTACAGTATAAAACTTAATAAAACTTGTCCTGCCATGCTAACCCCTGCAACCTCTAGGTATTCCATATACACAATTTACATATAGAATAACTATTGATTGAAAATGCTTTATATCTCTTCCAGAACCATACCTCTATTTATTTGCAGATGTTTGAGTGTTTGACCTTGAAGTCACCAATGTGGCACTTTTTACACCAAATTCTGCTGTTTTTAAAACAATGCTAAGCTTAAAATAAAGCAATATTTTAAGGTGTGTGCTAATGGGGTTAGTATAAACCAAGTCCATGACTGCCAAGATCTTGGTAAATACACATAATTTTATGTGATCAAATATGGGCAATGTCTAACAAACATTAAATGTAATATTGTAACACATTGTTAGGGATCGTTCATTCTGTGGGTTTCTTTTGGAGTGCTGCCAGAATGGCAGGTCAGTGGTCAAAATATGGAACAAAATATATTGCAAAAACTTTTTTTGTGTGCATGCAAAGAAAAAAAGGCAAAGATATTTGACTTTTTCAAAATGCCCAAGATTAGTCTTTTTCGCAGTTCAAATATTATTCCTTAGACATGGCAAACTTGGTACTGCTCCATCGAGAGCTTTCAGGCCATGGGATGAGCAGTTTCCTTTACTGCTCCTCACTATTCAGTCTCATCCCTTCACTGCATTCATTATAAATTCAAGTGCCTTCTAGAGATACATCATTACTAGGACTTGGCTGTAGTGTTTTGCGAGTCTCGGCAACACCTAGAGTTAAGCTCATCACCAGCCTAACGCGAGAAGCTATTTATGTTTAGAGGGAAGAATTTCTGACAGGTTGACAAGGGTGCTAGAAAATATGCAAATGAGTGCACCAGAAGCTGTGATTCTCAGCCAATTAAATCAGGCATGCGTTTTGCTTGTAATTGCAGTTATTGCCGAGGGTGATCAGGAGGG
This sequence comes from Silurus asotus, assembly GCA_024362625.1. Taxonomy (NCBI): domain Eukaryota; kingdom Metazoa; phylum Chordata; class Actinopteri; order Siluriformes; family Siluridae; genus Silurus; species Silurus asotus. The sequence continues at coordinate 1,869,426 of MU551540.1, read as the reverse complement.
TGGGTTTAAAATAAGCTCTGTTGAAAAAAAAAAAAAAAGGTAAGCACTAAAACATCCCGCTATCTCCTAACCTCACTTTCACCTTTCACATTTTGACCTCTGCTGACCTTCAGATGAACTTTCCAGGGTTGTGAGGACCGAGTGAAGTATCATACAAACAAACCCTTCAAGGTGTACCTACACAGAAATGCATATCTTAGCATAATCCCTTGGGGCGAAGCCTAGTCTAACTTCCCTTCAGCCATATACTGAATGACAGGCTGGAAATAATGATGTGTAAAGCGTGGGAGAGACAAACAAGGCCGACACACTCCTTCTTTCTCGCTCGCACAATTTGCATACAGCCAAGTACCTGTCACTGTCTGAGGACATGCTTATTATATTGCAACTTTTCTTCTCCCCCACCCCACCCTCCTTCTTTTTTTCAACTTCATGCACGTGTAGAAGTTTGGATATCCTCCAAACAGATGTCACCTTCAAAGCATTTTCACTTTCTTTTCCATACCAGATCACTTGCGATAGCACAACATCTGCACCGTCCTTCCTCTGTTTTACAATCTTCTGACTTTGAGAAGCTGTCATCATGCTTGTCTTTTTATATTTTCTGTAATGATTTTGATCCAGGAAGTGTTTTTGAAGAAATATGCCCTCTTCAGATCCTGTCTTTGGAAGAATCATGTTGAACTGTATGTTTAGTTTTATGCTCATGGAAGGCCATGGCCACTGGGAAGACATCAGCTTGAGATTGCAAAAAGACGCAAACTGACTAAGACTTGGCGTACACTGTGCAATAATCAGTAGTCCTTTGCAGTGTTTGCTTGTTAGACCGTACAAACATGATCACCATGTCACACTGTAGGATCTCAGTTGTCTTAATCTTAGACTGTACAACACACAAGTAAAGCACACAAGAAAAAGCTTTGCCTTAAGTTTTGTCAATCTGACACATTCAGACCTCTCTCTCGCTAATTGTAGCTAGCAGCAAACAAAAACAAATCTGTAGCATTAATGAAAACATCATGCAAACACTCCTTTTTCTCTCCACAACTGTTTCTCTACTTGCTGAACTGTCCACCTGACTCGCTTCAGCATTTTTCCTGAGGTGTTTTAAAGTTGTTGCGCTAATCGCGTCATCGGTTTCAGTGCTTTTTTTTGGCTTTTTTGCGATTTTCATAGAAATAAAATCACAGCGGCTATTACTCAGCTGTCGGTGAACATGTCAAAGCAGCGATCAAAGACTACAGATATTTTTAATTCAAAACCAAATCGAGGCCGAAGATCGCACAGTGTGCACATGGCTTAAGGTAACACTGACTTCTGACTATGCCTGAGACTATTAAAATACCCTTAATGAATATAATTTATTTATTTTTGGTCAGGGTCGATGGGTAGATGTGAAAGAAGTGCTGACTTTACTTTCCAGGAGCCTGTACTTATTTTATTTATTTATTTCAGCATGGCAATATATTTCAAATATTTAGCAAATTATTTGCAGCCTTGCATAAAAAAGGTTAACATATTTAAAAATTGCATATACTGTAACATATATTGTATATAAATCTTCAGCAGAAAAACAGGTAAATAATTTTAATCGGTGATGGTGGCAGCAGGTGCTTACTGGCACCCCCACAGCTAGTTGCACCCTAGGTGACTGCCTAGTAATACTAGGGCGTGAACTCCTAACCTTCTGATCAGTAATTCAGAGCCCTAACCACTGATCTACCAAATCCCTTAAATCTAATCTTTGCTGGTTTACTAATCAGTTGATAGTTAAAACAGGTGGTAGAACTAATTTAAAGTTATTTCATGTAACACCCAATCTTACTGTACATTGTTTACTATTTATACACTTGTGAGGCCAGATGTGATCTAGAAAACTCTTCTCTAGACCCATAGGTCTAGAGCCATAGGTCTAGAGCCATAGTTTTGGCTAAAAGGTGGTGACCAACACATTTTCCAATTTCTAACGCCAATTTATCACCTCACAACATTGTCAAACCTTGACAAAGTGAGAGAGGGTGTACTACTAGTTTTTCCAGACTTATATTCTTAATAGTGATCCAGGCACACACGGCTGACTGAATTCTTCTCTGGTGCCATACCATACAATTTAGTATAGCAGAATGTGTATTTTTAAATATGCTTTGGATATTTTGTGGTAAAAAAAAAATGCTAATTTGCCACAACTTGTCATTTATAAACGGTATAGAGACTAATAGTTCATAAGGACAAAATTATGAGCTAGTTGGCTAATCCGTTTAAGCTAACTCTATACTCTATAACTCTCCTTTAGCTAAACTAATATACAATGTCTAAAGCAACCTCCACACATTTTGTCAGCTGGGTCATTTCTATTTTCTGGCCAGAGTTTTAGACAGCATAAATAAACAAGGTGTATTTCTGAGGTAAGATTTAAGATCAAGATTCAATTATTTTTATGTTACAGTTTGTTGCTGTAAAATGAAAACAAAGTTTGATGATGGCATATGGCATATTTGAGAAATCTCAGTGTGACACAAGCACTGGAAGACTATATCAACTTTAATAGACTTGATTTTGAAGTTCTGGTTTGTATTTGATCTGTGATTGCTAAAATAAATAAGCAAAACATGCTGCATTGATTTGAGTAGCTTTGTACAGTGAGAAAATGACCAAATATACTGGAACTCGTAAAAGAACCAGTATTGTCATGAAGCTGGCATTACACTAATTGGCCCCTAATGGCTTGCACCAGTCTTTAACACTGGGGAAAAAAGTTGAAGACTCCATTTAGGCAGAGATTTATTGCTTTTCTATTGGGATACTGCTGTTCCTTTGTACTGCCGTGTCTATCACCAGCTCCCAGTGAAAATAGGGCCAATTTTTTTTAGCTAATATTTTTTTCTTTTTTTGTCCAGAGAGAGACTAGTAAAAGAAAAAGCATGTTTGCTTCAGGCAAGACATTCATTACGTTGCTAGGGGAGGACACAACACGGTGATACAAACAGAAAAGATTACATATTGAGTCATGGATTCATTTTTCATTGGGAGAAAGGACACAATCGATTTAGCTTGATATAAAGGGAAAGAAAAAAAAAGACCTGGCACATTTTCTGAATTCACTTAGAAAATCCCTTCTGTGTAATTTAAAATGATTTTTTTTCTCCCTGCATTGCTGATCGACTGACTACAGAAAGAATACATGTTGATTGGTCTGTAGCTTTTTAGTGTTACACAGTGTAATACTGATTACAAAACCTGATTCATTGTGTATTGAATATAATTTTCATTTTCCATATGATCCCATCAGTTGTCACCTTTCAGACTTTTGCTCTTATCACAGCAGTTCCTTCTTGTTGATGTTTTTCCCCCCTTGTGATTGATAGATGGCTTGATAAGACTTCTGGAATGTAGTTCTCCAAGAACATTTACTTTCCCAGTAGTGACTTCGGACAAAAGGTAAATCTATTTCTATGCAACCCGTTTCAACGAGCACAACTGAATTTTTCATTCTTTTTTATTTTATATTCTTCTATTTCATCCCTGCCAAGTCAATTTCATTTCTGAGAGACTGGTTCTGAGAGGACCTGTGGGCAAAGCCAGATCATCAGATGAAAAATGAGGTGTTGTGATGACCAATCCTCCATTCAGGTTCTGCTTTCTCGTTTTTTCGAGCTTCACAGACTGAAATCCATTTCGGCATCACTGTCAGAGACCGTAGTCAACGGACAGGTTAATCAGGACTTCATCTCGAAGAATATCGAGAGACGCCTTCGATTGAGAGATATTATATGTTCCTGAAATGCGTTAGGTTATCTTCTTTGGAACATTCGGTATTTAAACTCAGGTCTGGGAAAACTACTACATTGCGTGAGCTTTGCATTGTCGGCTTTCTTTAAATGAGTAGCTAGCCAAGCGACAAGCTACGTCACAGCTACTCCAGCACAGCGCATCTTGTTATAGATATAAGTCAAACTTTGTATGAACTGTATTGACCTGTTATTAATTAATAATGATGATCCATACAAATATATCATGCTCTGAGAAGGTTATTTGGCTCCAAAAAGGTACAGATGAACAATATACAAAGTGCAAAGTAATTCAGGGTTCTAAAAGTTTTGGCCAGAAAAGTGAGCAAAATAATACTGTGGCACGTCGTTTGTGTCTAAAGTACTATTCCAAGATCATTGTGAAACAAACCATCAATACAACAGAACTGTAAACAATTACCGAAATTTTCCATAGAAATAAATGCCACACAAGAAAGAATGTAAAATGACATAGTTTTAAAACAGAACAGTCACCTCACACTTTATTGGATGGTTTCCATAGTGATTAGAACCATGTGATTTTCTATTATTTATTAATATTTCTTTTAATACCATATGATCAATAGCATTAACCCAGAGCCATCAAAAAACAGAATCTTGTTTACACATTGCTTCAAAATTCTTCTTCATAAGCCTTTTCTTAGTTTAGTGTATTGTTCTGAAAATATGTATACAAATATGAATGAAAGGCACTCTTCATTTTCTTGTCACTCAAAACGTTGCACAAAGTGTAAGATTTGTACTTTAATTACTTTAAACCTGTAGGCAATTAAATATGAAGCTTGCTAAATAAAGTAATACTGAACACATTGTAAACATGAACAAGGCATTTGCAAAATTCATTCATTCATCCTTAGTAACTGCCTGATCAGGGTTCGTTGTAACAGTTCATATTGCACTAGTTTGCTTCTAATTTTGGAGGAAAATATTACAGCGAGTTACAAGCAGAAACTTGTATGAGTGGGATCTTTATTTATTTACAAAAAAAATAAGCCAATCAAATTGCTACCTTCTGCACTAGAAAAATGTACAAAACATAGATTATCAACAAGCCAACACTGCCAGTGCCTCGGCCTCTTCGATGCGAAAATCCATTTCTCAGCAGGTGTCAATCGCTAATGAACGCTCCAGTCATTTGAGTGTGTTAAAAAACGTTTGATTCGATTTACATCCGGTTGAGGATAAATTCAATTAGCTGTGCCAAATGTGATTACTACCATATTATTCATGTCAACCCACTGGCAGTATGTAAATGTTCCGCAGCCTGTAATAAGTGTGTGAGAGCTGTAGCACAATGTTGCCGCCAATCATTGTACTAATCTGTCAGCTTCTAAAAGCAAAATTTCCAGAAAATTAACAAAAATATGACGAAAGCGTGAACTTGTGGAGCTGGGAGATGTGTTTATAGAGGTGTTGTATAAAGAAGCTGAGAAGTACAAAAATACATGTGAATGTTCAACACACAAACAAAAAGCTGGTACACTGTTGTGTCAGATATTGGCGGTAAATGTTCCTGACAACCAAACAGAAGAATGTATTACGAAGAAATCAAAGACGTGTGATGTTTTTCTCAGCCTCCACATCAGCTATAGGACATTCTCATTCTGTTCTGAGTTGTAAATGTTTGTATCCTGCTTTAGTTTGACAGGCGAGTGAGAGCTAGTGCATGCCTGGCTAATTCTGCAACAGATTAGCATCCTGATGTAATAAGAGAGCGTTAGCGACATGCTGCTTGGCAGTGATTTTTTCATAATGGGTTTTACAGGGCATAAGTTTAGAAGCCTACATTACTGAGGTGACATGGTGGTTAGTTTTAGTAGGAAGTGATGAGGAAGTAATATAGTTGTGGCTACAAGTTGTGTAACCTGAGCCAAAGACTAAACAATTTATGGAATGACACATAATAATTTATTTGATGGTTGATGGAAGACTTACGTTGGAGCTGCGTTCTGGTGATACCGCCATAACTTAAAGTTAATTATAAGTCGAGACATGGACGAGCCTACCTAGGAGTCTTAAACAATGGTGATCAGTATGGGGTAGTATTCTATCATTTATTAATAATTAAAATAATTACATTACTTGATTTAGCAAAACAGAGCATTTTCCATTGCCATAAAGTATAAACTATACAAGTTCAAGTTTATTTCTATAGCACTTTTCACAACAGACATTGTCTCAAAAAAGCTTTACATGATTTAAGAATTAATGTGAATGATGTGTATTTATCCCTGATGAGCAGCCATGGCGACTGTGGCAAGGAAAATCTCACTAAGATGTCATGAGGAAGAAACCTTGAGAGGAACCAGACTCAAAAGGGGAACCTATCCTCATTTGGGTGACATCAAGAGTGTGACTATAGTCTTCAAACAATACAAAATACTGGAGAGTGAGAATTACCATGAGCACCAGAGTGTGAGATTTTGAGTGATGCCCTTTCTACAGTCTTATACAGTTAGTTGATGTTATGGAACCAGGAGCTACTGAGCAACTTATAAAATAGTTCAACATTTGAGATCAACATAGGTCCAACACCAGCTTCTCCATACCAGAGCATTTAAACACTCAAAGAGGTCCAATGTCTAAACTCTACATAAATTGGAATTCAAATGTTGCTGGTACGTCTCTAGATGTTTTGTGATGTTTGCGGGGTCGGCATCTACTTCTATAAGGAAGTCAGGAACACTTTTCCAAAGTTTAGGAGCAAAATGTGAGAATGCCCTACCACCTTTAGTGGACTTTGCTATTCTAAATACAGTATATATGTATGTAAAAGCCTGCACACGGAGGGTGGAGCACATGGGGCAGAAGCAAAAACACAGTTCCTTAACCAGTCCAAAAAATCTGAGCCAGGAGACAAAGCAATGCAGGGAAAACAAAAATCAGAAATCCAGGAGCTGGATTCAGGAACAGTCCAAAATCCAAGAGCTGGCAAACAGAGCAAAATAGGCCAACATTTACTTAGGCAGAGAAGAACTGGTATCAGGTACAGGAATGGCAGGGTGGTGAGAATAATCCCAGGGACATAGAAATCCGGTGAAGTAATCTAGCGAGGAGCAAATGTCTTGGGTGTCCCTAAATACAGAGTGGCGCAGGAAAAACAGCAAGATGGCCACCGACCCACAAATCGTGAACCGCGAACCCGGAAGTAAGTGCCGTGAGCCTGGAATATTCTGACAGTCTCCTTTTAATCTCGAGTACCTGTAGAGTTGCGTTGCAGTGGTTTGACGACTTCTGTAACCGAATGAAGCACGGTGGTGGGTGTGTGTTTCTTCTCACTCTGGTTGCTGTGTGTGTGAATTTCCAGGAGCAGTGTCCAGTGTCTGCCAGAAAACATCTGTGAACATAGATGTTTCCCAGCTGTGCAGGGGGCACTACAGTTTCCTGGGGTATTTTTTTGCTTTGTAATTTCACCAAACAATTTCTTAGTTCGAGATGAAATCTGAAAGTAATCACGTTTATTGTAGTTTTTAAATAAGATTAGTTTGGGATTCCAATTATTTTGCTTTGTGGGACACCACAGAGGCATTATACAATATGATTTAAAGATTGGTTTCATTGTGTTATGGTGGTATTTTATGTAAAAGAAATCAATCAAAAGGTCATACAAACTTTCCTTCATTGATTAACATTTTTTTTGTGTGTTTGAGTTTTTAATATAATGAAAATGTATATATATTAAGAGTCAAAAGTTTGGACATTTTTTTTATTATTTTTATTATTTGTCTATTCTTTTGTGTTATTTCTAACATTGTACATAAATACTGAAGACATCCAAACTATAAAAAAAAACATATATTGAATTATGTAGTGGACATAGAATTTGTTTAACAACCCAAAATATAATATAATATAATATAATATAATATAATATAATATAATATAATATAATATAATATAATATAATAAAATATGATTTAATGGCTTTGATGACAGTTTGTCAGACAGATGCACAAGGTCACCTGGAATAGCTTTCAGTTTGCAGGTGTGCCTTGTCTAAAGATAATGTGCGATATTTGCCTTCTCATTGTGCTTTAGACAATTATCTGATAGACATCAACTGCCTTGTGAATGGGAAAAAGTGAGTACAGATTTCATAGCACTATTAGTGCTATTCCAACTACTGTACAAATCCATATTTTAGCAAACACTTCGTTAAGTAAAGAGTAAAGTCAGTATATCATTTTTTAAGAAAAGGGGGTCAGTCAATCCAAATAATCTTGAACTTTTTTTTTTTAGTGCAGTGGGCAAAAACATCGAATGTTAAGATGAAACAGGCTCTCATGAGGACTGTCCCATAAAAGGAAGACCAACAGCTACCTCTGCTATAGAGGAAATATTTTTTTCAGAATTACCAATTTCTGCAGATTTGCTGTAATTCTTAAGCAAGATCTGTTATAGATTCCAGTTCTTTTGCTCTTTGGGACAAATCACAGGCATTATGCAGTATGTTTATATTATTGTGTTGATTATGTAAATTATGGTGGTATTTTTTATATAAAAAGAACTGACACAGAAATTCATTACAAAATCAATTCAAAAGACGACCCATTTCCACATTCTCCAAATATTTCGACTTTAAAAGTGAGGGACTTTTCTTTGTGCGAGTGTGAGTGAACCAATTATTCAGTTTGACACACGCTCATGAGCGTCTCTCAACGTCTTTATTGATGTGTCTTCAGGGTGCAATTTTCCTTCGACCTATGAAGTTATTGTGTTATGCAGAAAGGAGGTTTATGCTTTTTTTCTGTTTTATTTTTTTCAACACATTCACTGGTGTCAAACTCTCTGACTTCAAAGCTTATTAAAGTTAAAATGACACTTCTGGTACAACTAGAGGACATCAATATTGGATGAAATGCCCATAGGGAGGGAAATAAAAAGCGAGGGAGAAAAAGACAGAGGGGAGGTGAAATGCCTCTTGAGCTGTGCGTTGTCGAAAAGGGGAGAAGTCGTGTCAAACTAGCCAGTTTTTGGGGGCATTTGGAAACTTTTTCTATCATCTTTTGCCTTTAAGAATCAAAGGAAGTTGTGGAGTTCATATTTTCTGTGTTGCGATGGTGTGAGATACCAGTGCAGCACATTGTCAGTACTTTGACAACGCGCAGGTGTTTTATCGTGATGTCAGCAAGTATCGCGTTCCCGGATGTTTTTTTTTTTTTGTAGTCGATACTATAATTACATGGCCTAACCCATAGATCTTTGGCTTAGCTTGAGGCATGTTTACTAACAGAAGTGCTAATTACTGCCGTTTTAGCAGTCATTTGTGCTGTTTGGGTGGCCCATTTAGCAGGTGATGTAGTAAAAACGTGCATGCAAATGAGCACAGGCACAGACTGCCTAATTAAGATATAGTCGGTGCAATATAAATTCCTGCTTTTGCGCCTGTCTTTCTGTCAGGAAACAACCAGAGGGCTTTGTGCAGGTTTTTTTTTTTGCCATTTGGGTATTCAAGGTTTTTAAAGGCAAAAAAATACAAAAATATGCACACTGAATAATAATGCATATTAATATTAATCATTATCCATATGCGAAAACATGTTTTTTGGGGTTAAATATATTCCACTGATGTATTGATCCATTTTCATTTTCATTCGGCTGTTAGCGGTGCAATAGGGATTTCATCTGCACCTAAATAGCAGCACTTTGAGCCTTTATCCTGTCTGGCTGTTTCAGCATCTGATCTGTACATGTCTCACTCAATCAGTTCAGCTAAAACTCTGCTGTAATGTGTCACGCGGCTGAAACAGTCACACTATGTATTTTGGACAGTGGACATTGTCATAAAGCAAAACGTATAAATATCTAAAACATAATATATAATATACTAAAAAATATATTAAAAAATATTCGAGTTTCGAGACTAGTTTTGTAACAGATAGCAGCACAAGGCTGCATGCACAGTCACAGGGAGCACCAACCTTCATAAGTAAGTCACCGAGCTCTCATCATATGCGAGTTTCTCATGATAAACAACATGTTTTACTTCTGCAGTCATATCTGGCAATCAGGGTTGGGTGCAGAATTCCTGAAGATGAAGATCCAGCTTAGTTCTCCATTTTGACAGCATTGTTAAGATCCAGCGTAAATCGTAGAATGTCCCTGACACTCTTTGAAAAAAAGGCTGCCAGGACACGTTCCAGAAGTAAAGGAATGCTGGAAGCGCTGTATTGCTGTGCAAGGGGAGTATTTTGAAGGTGATAGTGTGTAAACTATGAGGAGGAAAAATTTAAGAAGAACCAGACATTTGAAGGGAACCGATCCACATCTATGCAACACCGAATATCATAGTTCCATCATTGTTAAGGTTGGCGTTCTGTTCCATTTGTACTAATGTGAATGCCAGAGACCGTAAATTCCAGTTCAGTGTGAAGTTTCACATTTTGTAGCATCTTGATGTTTAATTTGTATCATGTGTAGATGTGGGACTGATCATTATTGTGTTGTTGCACTTGAAAGAGGTTCTTGCCTGCTGAAAGTCCGTTAAACATACACTATACAGACAAAAGTATTGGGACACATGACTTTTCCAGCCATATGTAGTTCCTTCCCAAACTGTTACCACAAAGTTGGAGGCACACAATTGTATATTATGTATTTGGATGTGGAAACATGAAATTTTTTTCCTTTACATGAACTAGAGATCCAAACCTGTTCCAGCATCATAATGCTCATGTACACCAAGCCATCTCCATGAAGATAAGCTTTACAATGGTTGGAGTGGAAGATATCCTGCTGTAGAGCTTCAACCCTACTGAACACCTTCAGGATGAATGTGAATGCTGGCTGCACTCCAGGCTTCCCCATCTACATCAGTACCTGACTCTACTAACACCCTTGTGGTTAAATAAACGCAAATCTCTTTAACACACCCAAAATTTAGTGGAACATCTTACCAGATAAACTTTCGTTCGGCTACTTCCGTTACAGGTCGCCACAGCGGATCCTCCCACATTTGGCACATGTTTTACGCCGGATGACCTTCCTAACGCAACCCTCCCCAATTTATCCGGGCTTGGGACCAGCACTGAGAGTGGCTGGGGATGGTTCCCTGACCGGGAATCGAACTAGACCACCAGGGGTGAACATCTTACCAGATGATAACATTTTATTAAAATAGTAAATGGGGACTAAATGTGGAATGGCATATTCAAAAAGCTCCCCCAAATCTGATGGTCAGATTCCACAAACCTTTGCCTATATAGTGTACAGTATATAAGATTACTGAGAGTTGTACGACTTGGAAAGCATGAAGTTGGAATTGGACTGCTGTGGTCTAATAATGTTTTGGGACAAACAGTTGTGCACTTAGATTTCATGTAAAAAATTACTGTACTGCATAGGAAGGACTGAAGGAGGAAAGTTGGACTTGGAGGGAAGGATGAAATATGGACAAGGAGGGTCAGACAATTAATAAATAATAAATGATGGACAATGAGGATACTATATAGTACATTTAAGGAAGAGGTCACATGATTAGTTCTTTATGACTTTGGTTGCTTTCAAGATTTGTTCCTCATATCATCTCAGGCAGCTTTCCAAACTATAGTCTCCTCAGGCTCACGCATTAGGAATAAATGTACTAATGTAAAATGTATATCCTGTATTTTATGCCATTATGTGAAGCTGCTTTGGGACAATGTAAGAATGTTAGTTTAATTGAATTTATTAGGAGAAGTTATAGCTTATGTATTTTCTTCTATTGAGCAATATCATAATAGCACTAGCATTAATGAGGAAACCCCAAGACATAGGTGCTGCTCACAACTCCTAATTTTTCACCGCAATACCATTTATATTCCATGAGAGCATGAGACTCTGTAAACATTTTCACATTAACATGCTTAATGTGTTTCGGTGTGAGTTTGTTTCTTTTTTTAGCAGTTTTCATTCTCAGCCAGTGGGGTTAACGAAATAAAAACAGAATTAGAAGTCAGTGTTTGTCATTAAACGCATTTTGGTCATTAGTGTAGTAGATGCGTTTCTTTAGTGAGCACAGTAGTGCTTTCAGAGCTGCACTATAAAGACCCAAAGGCCAGAAAGTAAAAGTTGTAAATGAACTGCCCAACTTCCTGTGCTTCCCCCAATTTAGTTACATCAATGAAATGTGGAGCAGATGCTTACAAAATGGATTCTAAGGTTAAAAAAATAAAAATAGCATACGTTCTTTTTGCACTTGGGTGAAAATGCCCGAACAATGATGCTATTTGTTCCATCAGGCACAAAATAGGTGTGCATGTGTAGCAAAATTGGCAGGACCTTATTTGTTAGCTAATTAGCAGTACATACTGTGCTAATGTTACAAGCGAGCTCAGCTCCAGAAGTAGCACTTATGTGGTAAGTCATGACAGTTGGTTTCTAATAGCAGGAGAGGATTGGCAATGGGGCAAAATGTTCATAAATCTGCTCCATTATATGGTGAAATGAACTGAAAAATGATTTTTACAACCATCCTCGAGCTAACTCATTCTGACCGAGTTGAATTTTTCAGCCATTTTTAATACTTGGAATTAGAAAGATAGTTCAAGAATTTTTGCACTGTTATTATAATTTCTCTTTGTCACATAAACCTATTAGCCACAGTATCTGTGTGTTATGCTAGCTAGCTTGTTAGCTTAGCTGATGTTTGAGGTAAACTTGTTTTGATTGAGTAAACCACTGAGAAAAATTATGATTTGGGTTTACTAGCAACGGGCTAGAAATGTTGAAGAAGTAAAGTAAATGTTTGTGAGGAATAAAATCTTGAGCGTTCTTCTAGGTTGTATACAGACACGGTTAGTTGCTGTTAAACACATCTATGGAAATGCAACAGTTAAGTCTCATGTCACACACGCTAATTTACTAGCAGGATCTCTACTAGCAGAGCTTCCCAATCCTAAACACCTCTGTGGTGTGTCTCTGGGGAAGTGTTAAAGGCTTTTTTTTGTCCAACCCTGAGGACTTTGCTGCCAGATAGTGTTTCAGGAAGATCATTTCGAAAGTTTAGATTCCTAATCTAAACTTTAATACATAGGGTAAGTGGGATGGAGAGAGGGATAATGGACAAGGTAAGAAGGAAGGATGAATGTTGGACAAGCAAGGACAGAGGGAAGTGGGACAAGAAAGAAGGCAGGAAGGATGAAAGTTGGATAAGTAAGGAAGTAAAGAAAGACCACTGCCAGACAATAAATGAATGCAAAAATATAATGAGTAAAGGAAAGAAGGATGAATGCTGAGCAAGGAAAGAAGGAAGGGTGAAAGTTGGACAAGGAATTAAGGAGGAAGTGAGGAAAGTTAAACAATGAAGGGAGGGAATAATGAAAGCTGGATAAGGAGTAGGTAAACAAAGTTAAACAAAGATGGAAGGACTGAAGGATGAAAGTTGGAAAAGCAAAGTAAGATAAAAGTTAGACAAAGAATGATGGAGGGTAGGATGAAAGTTGGACAAGAAAAGAAGAAGGGAAGGATGAAGGACAGAAAAGCAAGGAAGGAGGAAAGTTGGACATGGAAGGAAGGAGGAAAAGATCAATGCCAGACAATGGATAAATGAGAAGACAAAGAGGTAAGGAAAGAAGGATGATTGTTGGACAAGGAAAAAAGGAAGGGTGAAAGTTAGATAAGGAAGGAAGGATTAAAAAGGACAAGGGAAAAAGGTGAGAAGGGTAAAAGTTAGACAGAGAAGGAAGGACTGAAGGGAGAAAGTTGGACAAGGAGGAAAGGATGAAATATGGACAAGGAAGGATAAAGGGAAGAATAAAAATAAAGAAAAGGAAGGAGGAAAGACTTAATGCCAGACAATGAATGAATGAGAAATTATCATCGATGAGGTAAGTATCTGTCGGAAGAAGAAAAGACAGACAAAGAAAGGAATGAATGATAAGACAGACTGTGAGTGATTAAAGGATGGAAGGAAGAAGGGAAGGATAAAAAACAGAAAGAAAGAACAGAAGGATGGATGACAAACCATGAATGAATACAGATGATGAGGAATGGAAAGAAGGATGACATACAAGGAAGGAGGGAAGGAAAGGATGAAAAACTGACTTGGATGGAATAATAAAAAAAACAAGAAAGGAAAGAAGAAAGAAGGAGTAAAAAAAATTATTTTTAATGATCTCTTAGATCACCAGGATGCACCGGATGCTCTTTGTCTCACAAATTGTTTTCTTTTTTTCATAATCTGTAACAGTATCTGGATACACTGTTGTCCAGAGTCTATGGTTGTGAAAATCCTGATAAACCAAAAACTATTTGTGAATCCAAAAGCTCCTTTGCAACCCAAGTTGGGGTAATAAACTCAACTCTGGCAACCCAATGTGTATGTTGGTTTTTAGTATAAATTTTGCTATTTTAAAAAACATTTTAAGGCATTTTGATACTTGGACGGTGGTTATTTTTTTTCCTTCTCCTATGGACAGATTGATGGTATGATTACACTCGTCCTCCTGTCAGTCTCTTGTCTCTGATTTCTGATGATGCTAATTAATCAGAAGCGGGCCGCCATGTTGCTACGGGAGTAAAGCTCGGGTTCACTCAGAGGTCACAGCGATTGAGGATCAAAGGCTTTTCTGAAAGAAGGGAGAGCGCTCTTTCCTGCACTCACTTTCATTTTTTCCTGCAGTCAGTCGCTCGCTCTCTCTCTCTATCTGCCTCTCTCTTTCTCTCTCTCTCTCTCTCTCTCTCTTCCTCTCTCTCTCTCTCTCTCTCTCTCTCTTTCTCTCTTCCTCTCTCTCTCTCTCTCTTTGATCTCTGTATTCGCTCTCTGAAAAAAGTGGCAGCGGTCCCTCCCGGCTGTTCCCCTTCTCTTTAGAAGGTCCTAAGAAGCTACACTCGATATCCTCATAACATGCGACACACACACACACACACACACACACACACACACACACACACACACACACACACAAACAGAAGCAAAGTCAGGCTCTTTGGGGTTTGCAACCTGCACTTTATAGTGCTTGTGTGGGAGTCGAACTGCACTACTAGAAACAATGGTGCAGTGATGAGGGGAGATGGAAAAAGGAATGAAGTGAGAGCATGTGATGGAAAGAGGGAGGGAAAGAGCTAATTATGGCAGTGATGTGGGTTGATGCAAGTGAGTGAGCGGAGCATTCGTGTGCCAAAAGTCCAGAAAATCACTGGCATAGGTAAGTACACTTAGCATTATGAACCCTGTGGTATGTGAGTGTTACATAAGACATCGAGCGATCAGCTTTGTTTCACTTGTACTTCGAAAAACTGCTTCTGTTCCAACATCTGATCCAATGTGAGGAAATGTGGTGGAATGAAGCTGCTGCAATGGAACAGTCCAAGCAAGCAATAAAGGGGGAAGTGTTAAAGGTTTTTGGTTGAATTGTAAAGCAAACTGCTTTAATGTCAGACTTGAATATAGAATGAGAAATTAAAAAATGATAGAATAAAAAAAGAAAAAGATTGAGGATGAGAGGAGACACGAAATATAGAACTTTCAGCTTCTCCCGTTAGGGGTCACCACAGCGGATCATCCGTATGTTCGATTTGACACATGTTTTTACGCTGGATGCCCTTCCTAACGCAACCCTCCCCATTTATCCGGGCTTGGGACCAGCACTAAGAGTGCACTGGCTTGTGCCTCCCTAATGGCTGTGGTTGGCTCCCGGACTGGGGCTCGAACCCGGGCCGCAGCGGTGAGAGCGCCACATCCTAACCACTAGACCACTAGACCACCAGGGAACCTTGACACGAAATATAGAACATTTTAGAATAAAAGGAGATGCGAAAGAAAGAAAAGGTTTGAGGATGGAAGGAGACACCAAAAAAAAATTAAGGAGGTTTGAGGATGAGACATGTTCAAGAAAAGAAGTTTGAGGATGAAAGAACACCCAAATAATCGAAAGTTTAAGAATAAAAGGAGACATGAAAGTAAGAATAAATTTCCAGGACAAGAGAAGACATGAAAGATAGTTTGAGGATGAGAGGAGACACGAAAGAAAAACAAAGTTCAGTTTTGAGAGGATATGCGAAAGATAGAACGTTTTAAGATGAAAGGAGATGCAAAAGAAAGCATAAAGTTCAAGGATGGGAGGAGATGCAAAAAAAGAAGGTTTGAGAATGAGAAAAGATGCGAAAGCAATAAAGTTTGATGATGAGAAAAGAAGCCAAAAAAAGAAAGTTTAAGGATGAGAGGAGACACAGAAGAGAAATATTGAGAATATAAGAAGATGAGAGGAGAATTGAAAGAAAAAAAATCAATGATGAGAGGAGACATAAAAGATCAAAAGTTTGAGGATTAGAGGACATGCCAAATAGAGAGAAATCTGGAGCGATAGGTGGGGAAAGAGAGGAGGATTGAGACAGAATGTCAAAAGAAAGGAAGAAAAGAAAGAAAGAAAAAAGCTAACAGAAGTCAACAAAAACAGATATTGTTCAGGCAGAAAAAGGATGGGGAAATGTTGGGGGGCAGAACGTAAAGAATGACCGTAATTGAAAGAAACCTGAAAGAAAGAAAAAGAGTGGGATGAAAATATTGTAGAGAGAGAGAACTAAATGAAAAAAAGTGTATACATGGAAGAAAAAGAGATGAAGAGAAAAAAAACTGTTGTCTTTTTCCTTCAGCTTCTTGCTACAGTGTGGAGTTCAGGTGCTATGTGTGTGTGTGTGTGTGTGTGTGTGTGT
>MU551540.1:1831070-1852969 GCA_024362625.1 Silurus asotus | reverse complement strand
TGTGTGTGTGTGTGTGTGTGTGTGTGTGTGTGTGTGTGTGTGTGTGTGTGTGATGAGAAAGAAAATGGAATTAACATGGATGAGAAAGCTCAAATTGTCCCACATGCTGATATTTAAATATAAAGCCGCTTTGCAAAACTAGCGTGACCCGCGTAAATGAAAATAAAGGAAGACCGCGAGTCTCGGTGTGACGCTCGCGCTGAGACACACTGAAATGAGAGACGACCTCCGGGAAGAGAGAAAGGAAGTGGCATCCGAGCTGCTAAAGGGCCTAAATGCTAACATAAAAGCTTCGTGTTATCTTTGTCTCCACTTCCTTTATAGCCATTTTCTAATCCTGCTCATGCTTGTGCTCTCTCGCTCTCTCTCTCTCTCTCTCTCTCTCTCTCTCTCTCTCCCTCTCTTTCTATTCCTCTCTCTAATCATCATTTACTCATTTTGGCTCTCGTGTAGAATGACGGTTCAATTTCTAATCTTTGAGCGCTCTGAGAAATATGTTTTAATTCCCTATAACTAGTCTGTTGTACCTCATACTTTTATCTCTCTCTCTCTTTCTCTCTCTCTCTCTCTCTCTCTCTTTTGCTACTAAGAGTGCACTGAAGCTGTGAAAGGAAAGGGCTTTTAGATGAATGCTCAAGGACACTAAGAACTTCAGGTAGCCATGCAACAAAGCGTCTACAGAAGCAATAATCCTAATATATGTGCCCTCTGTCAGTCCAGTAACAGGAGGTAAGAGTCTGTTGAAGAAGTTTCCGGAAGGAGATTTCCAAGGTAGATGGCGCCAAATAGATATACGAGTAGGTTTTGGGTGTCCTTCCTGGTTTGTTGAACACTGAGATTATTTAGAAAACAGAAAGGTTATAACTGCTGTGACGGAATATTAACAGCCAATAAGGGTTGAAGTTTGGTTTAAGCCGATAAGGTGTTCGGACGTCTGAACACCTCTGTGATCGTGTCTCAGAGGAAGCATTAAAGGTTTTTTTTTATTTATTTATTTTAGAACCTACAACAGACTGGTTTCCTGCCAGAGGGAGTTTTAAGAGGAAGATATTTTAAAAGGAAACCATTTTTAATAAATTTGAGTGAGTGGAAGCAGGACAGACAGAAATAGAAAAAAGAAAGGAAGGAAGGATGAAAGGCAGGCAAAGAAAGAAGGAAGGGAGGAAGGAAGGAAGGAAGGAAGGGGGTAGATGAATAAGGAAGGAAAGAAGTCAAAGAGATATTGAAAAAATAAAGGATGGATGGAAACAAGATAGAAAAGGATGGATGGATGAAGAATGACAAGGAAAGATGGATCAATGAAAGACAAGCAAAAAATGACAAATGAAAGAAATGGAAGGACAGATAAAGACAGACAAGGAAAAAAGGAGGGGCTGACAATAGATAAGGAAGAAGGGAAGGATAGAAAACAGAAAGGAAACCAAGAGGAAAGGTGAATTGTGATTTTAGGTATGAAATAGAGGAAGGAAGAAAACTAAAGAGGGGACAAAAAAAAAAAGAAAATGAAAGAAAGAAAAAGAACAATAAAATAATAAAAAACAAAGAAAGGAAAAAAAAATATGAAAGGTAAAAAAAGAATAACAGAATTTAAAAAAGAAAATGAAAGAAAAAATGACAATGAATGAAAGAAAAAAGTGAGAAAGAATGAAAAAAAAGAAAATTAAAAAGAGAGAAAAAAAACAAAAAAGAAAATGAAAGAAAGAAAACAGAACGAAAAAAAGAAAATGAAAGCTATAAAGAAAAAATACATAAAGGAAATTAAAATAAAAGGGAAAAAATAAGAACAAAAAAGGAAAATAAAATAGAAATTAATAAAAGAGAAAGAAATAACAAAGACAGAAAGATTAAAGGAAAGAAAAAAAAAACAGAAAAAAAGAAAAAATATATGATCAAAAGAAAAGGAACAAAAAAAAAAACAATCTTGAAAATAAATAAAGAAGAAAAAAGGAAAGAAAAGAAAGAAACAACAAACAAAGAAAATGTAAGAGAAAGAAAGGGGGAAAAAAACAAAGAATGAAAAAAAAGGGAAAAAAAAGGAAAAAAAAGATTTAAAAAAGTTGTTTCAGATGGTTTCTGTGTCAGAGCTCTTACAGAATTGAAGTGATCCAGTGAATAATATAAAAATCAACAAACATGAATTTGAAATGTTTTAAATAATCTTTTAAATGTATCTTCAAAGGTTTGGTTGCTACTCGCTCCTGAACAGCAGCTACTGCGCCACAGTTTCCAACAATAATCTGATCAGCTTCAGCTTCAGCTTCAGCTTCTGATAAAGTTCAGTGCTTTGTGATTCCCAAAAACATCTTCATCGATACCTTCAATGCAATTTTTTCCCGCTAGCTTTTTTAGAGCCTGACACAGTCTTTCTCCATGTAATCTCTCACGTGTCATGTGATCAGGCTGCATCTGTAAGACCTGTAGTCAATATTATTTAAGAAACCATAGCAGGACAATAGACACAAGACGAAACCCAAAACAAAAACACCTGGTGCTTGTTGCTATAGGAACCACGATGTGTATCCAGAAGCATACAGTACTTTTTTGACAGTTATGCTGTAAAAGTGATTTTCTCCATGATGATCACTGAGCGTTACTAATGTAGAAACAAACTAGTCTCAGTTTTAGGATATATTTTTGTTCTATGGCCACAAAATTGATCACACTTTTTTGTACACTTTTCTGGGCACAACCTTTGGGAATTTTTTTGTTCGCATTTCTTCAGCATTCCTTTGAACCACAACCTTCATACACTGTAACTTTTTGGGCCACAACCTTCAGCATATTTTTCCAAGCATAACCTTCACATGCTGTAACTTCGCTACACTTTTCTGGTGATGAACCTCACCATACATTTAGTACACTTTTCTGACCACAACCTTCAGCATATTATTTTTATCATAACCTTCACCTACTGTAACTTCTCTACACTTTCCTGGTGATGAACCTCACCATACATTCTGTACACGTTTCCAACCACAACCTTCAGCATATCTTTTGGCCACAACCTTCACGTATTGTACACTTTTCTTGCTACAAACCTCAGAATGATGGTGACCTAAAAGAGGGGGCTGCAAAAGAAACGTTGTTTGAAACGGTTAGCCGAGGAAACTTATTTTTAAACAAGCTCTGAGAGGAACAAAAAAAAAAATCTACGGTTGGTCTGCCAATTTCCTTCTTCTTATAAAAGTATATTGTTCTTAGCTAAACTGAAACATACCACCAGATCAATCAGCTTTTTATCCATAACACCCTATTCATTCATTCATTCATTTCTAACATTTTTAGGAAAAAAATAGCTTTGCAATATATTTTTGCAGATTTCTTGCAGTTTGTTTTTATCTGCGAAAACCCGGCTAAACCCGCCTCTAGGCAGAATGTCGTTCACCATAATCTATGTACGATTCTGATTTTCACTCTGAAGCTATTTGTGATTGATTCGAAAACATTTCAAATTCTTGCCTTGTATTACTATTAACACGTTACAAAAAAAAGCTGCACTTTTTCGAAATAAACAAAACAAAAGTTCTCCGAATACAAAGAACATCAGACAGACCAAAAACTCCAAAGAAAGGAAGGATTTTCATATTCATTTCATATTCTTCTTTTAGAAGCACAGTCTCTGTGTTTTGGACGATTGTGTGTGTGTCTTTTGTTCACCTTCGGGAAGGGTAATCAACACACACACACACACACACACACACACACATACACACACACGTGCACTTCAACGTTTGCTCTCCCCAGAAATACATGCTTACACTCCACAGGTTACAAGGGCACACAGTTAAATGCAGCGCTGCACGCTAATTCTCCCTCAAGCCTTTTTTTTATCTCCTGCCACTGCCTGTGGAAGATCTTCAAGAAGGAAAATATGCTCTTCCTTTTTCCAGGTGTCAGCTGTGACCCAAGGTCCTCCTAAGAAAAGCATCCAGCTCCTACACAACATACACTCATACCTGGTCCACCAGTTTGTATCACATAGCTAGCATGATCTTTCTGACCTTCAGGCCAACCAAACTCAATCTAACAAAGCCTCGGGACTCCAGGTTTTCTTCTGGCTGATCAAACACGTAGCACTCCCTCACCCTCCGGCTCACACTTCGAGCCTTTTGAAGGTTCTAGACGTGTGACATATCTGTTTTCGGCACACTTGAATGACGGGGAAGTTTGCTAATTAGCGAGAAGCTGTGCAGCAATTCATCACAAGGATGCCATCTCAACAGCTGGTCTATATGACAAGCCGTCAAAACCAACCTGGGAAAGGAGGAGGGTGTGCTACTGATGTCGCACTGAACAAGTGGACTGCAATGAATTGTGCATTAGCCTTGTGTTTTCCCCACAGCAGGCTAAAAGATGAGCCTTGACGATGAAGTGTACACCAAGAGTAATGTACTAGTGAAAAAAAAAAGAATGTTTTTATGAAAGCAGGTGTACATAAAGCTTTAAAGCCTGCGCTCATCTCGCAAAGTGAAACTCTCCCGCTTTCTTTTTCAAGCCTTTAATTCCCACACTGGCTTTCTGTCGAGACTCACTCTAACACGCCGTAAATAAGCTCCAGCCTGTGAACGTGCGTCGCTCCAACGATCCTTTATTTATTCATACATTCATTTTGCAGACGAGGAATAAAGATAAAACTTCCATTCAAAAGTCTCTAGAAATGATACTGGTTATGACAGGATAAGAGACCCAGGTTTTTAAACCATCACTGCTTTATATCGGAGAGAGAGAGAGAGAGAGAGAGAGAGAGAGAGAGAGACAGACAGACAGACAGACAGACAGGCATGTAGATAGATAGAGAGAGAGAGAGAGAAAGAGAGAGATAGAGAGAGAGACAGGCAGACAGACAGGCATGTAGATAGATAGCTAGATAGATAGAGAGAGAGAGAGAGAGAGAGAGAGAGAGAGAGAGAGAGAGAGAGAGAGAAACAGACAGACAGACAGACAGACAGACAGACAGACAGACAGGCATATAGATAGATAGATAGATAGATAGATAGATAGATAGATAGATAGATAGATAGATAGATCGATCGATCGATCGATCACTGTGTTGTGCAAATCCCAGAAATGCAAATAGTGGCATTGTGCACAGTCTTATTCTTCCTTTTCCTTTTTTTCTTCTTCTTTTCCCTCTTCATGGTTTTCCTCTTCTTCTTCATCACCATCTTTTTGTTCTGCATCTTCCTCTTCTTTTTTGTCCATCTTCTTTCTATACTTTTCACCTTATTTATTGTCTTCGCTTTCTTCTTTTTCTTATCCTTCTTCCTTTTTCTCTGTTCTTCTTCCTCCTCTTTATCATTATCTTTCCCCACTTCTATTTTCATGTTCATTTTTCTCATCCTCTTCCTTTTCTTTCTTCTACTTCTCTTCAACATAATTTTTTCCTCTTCATTTTCCTTTTTTTTCTTTTTCTTCTCTTTCTTTCTCTTCTGTTTTCTTTTCTTTTCTTCTTTTCTCTGTTATTATGTTCATCTTTCTCCTCCTCTTTCTTTTTCATCTCCACTCTTCATCCTCTTTTCTTCTACTCCCTCCATTCCTCAACCTTCTTTTTCCACTTCTTTTTCTTCTTACTGGCCCTTCTCTTATTTTCATTCATCCTCTTTTTCTTTTCTTTCTCTTTTGTTCTCTCTGTTTTTTTTTTATCCTCTTGCTCCATCATTTTCTTCTTCTATGATTAAAGATGAATTTGATCTCCGTCCTGAAACTCAGTTATTTTTTTATTATTGTTAAACACGTCCCTGTTTCCTGTTCTGTCCCCCTGAGCTGGTACTACATTTTGTGAAACATAAAATAAATGTTTTAAACTCGTGAATAAATCGAACACGGCAAAAAAAAATGTTGCCTTCTTCTTCTTCTGCGTCTCAACTGTAATAAATGTGTGTCAAAGTGGAACACAAGGAAAAAAACACCTTTCTTCTTTCTCGTCTTGTTTTTTGTAGACGTCTTCCTTTTCTGTTGATCTTCTTTTCTTTATTCCTTCTTTCTTCTGTAAATTAACTGAAAAAGGGACTATGAATGGCAGGGTAGAACTTTTTTTCTTCTTTTCCTGGTTTTCTCCAGTCTGAGATGTTAATAAATGTACAAAAAATAATAATTAATGGGATTTTTTATGCTTTTCGATGTTCTTCCTCTCAGTTGTTAATGAGATAAAAATGAAGAAATAATTGTTTTCTTCTTTGTAGTTCATGTCTTTCTTCTTGTTCTTTAAGGTCTTGATTGTTCCGGCTGTAAAAAAGGAATGCAGATTTTTTTCTTTTCATTTTTCTACCAGCTCACTATCTCTCTTTCTCATCTCTGTTTTACTTTGTCATTCTCTATAGTACACTGTCACTATTTACATCTCTCTCTCTCTCTCTCTCTCTCTCTCTCTTATAGCACTCTCTCTCTTTATATCTCTCTCTCTCTCTCTCTCTCTCTCTCTCTCTCTCTCTCTCTCTCTCTCTCTCTCTCTCTCTTTCTGTCTTTTGCTCTATTTCTGCTCTCTGTCTGTCTATCTCTGTCTTTTACTTTCTGACTTTGTCTTCATCTTGCTCTCTTTCTCTCTCTCTTTCACTATCCTACTCACTCTCTGCTATCTTTCCCAAATCTATTTTTCTCTCTATCTCTGACTTGTACTCTGTCTTTGCCTTTCTCCATCACTCTCTTTCTATGTCTATCTTTCTCTCTATCTGTCTCTGCCTCTCAATTTGTCTGCCTGTATCACACCTACTCTCTCTCCGTCTCCTGCTCTCTGACTATTTCTCCATCACTCTGTCTTTCTCTGCCTCAATCACTCTGTCTCTCTCTGCCTCAATCACTCTATCTCTCTTTTCTCTGTCTGTCTCCCTCCCTCTCTTGCTCTCCTTTTCCCCCTTTGTTGTTACTGTTGGTTCGAATCTCCAGACTCTGACATTCAATCGTGTTTTGATGTTCCTGTAAAGCTTACAAATGCACTTAGCACTCAGTAGCCACAACATACATTAGGCAGCTCCTCTCTTCTTTCTTTCTCTCTCCTCCCCTCTCTTTCCATTTCTCTCCTCCTCTCCCCTGGCCTTCTTTTCCTTTTCTCATCTCTCCTTCTTTCCACTCAATCGCCCACATCACCCCCCGTGTGCACAAGTCACCGGTGTGTGCAGGCGCCCGCACGCCGCTCCCGAGGTCACCCGCGACTCAACGAGTCATGCGTAATTACTGTTATTTATAGAGCGAGTCGGCTTTCTTACTGGGTTTGTTTTTTTGAGAGTCTCTTGTGGCAGCATGGAGAGAAAAAGAGAGAAAAAAAGAAAGAGAAAAATGTCTATCATGCCCTACTCTTGCCTCGTTAATATTACATAAACTCCTATGCAATACATAAATAAAGAAAATAGAGCTGTACATTATGGAAAAAAACACATCATTGTTTAAAACACGACTGAAACGCACTATTCGGCATGTTTCAGATCATCGGGGCCGTGCATTTCACACCCTGTCCTTCAGTGGTGTCCTACCTGAATAAATCCACCTCTTAACACATCACGCAACGTCTATAGAAAATATTAATATTATAAAGCAAAGCAGTATAACAGAGCGCTGCGTCACAGACATGAATCTTATACAGTGGGAATGAATATCGTTACTAAAGCGAGAAACCCAATGAACACAATTTAACACGTCTCCTTGCATTGTAGCCACAACTGCACCTCCCGCATACATCATATACAGCAGAAACATCAATATTAAAAATAAGAATAATCTGGATTTCCTGGAGATTTGAAATGAATGCAAATGGTGTTTTTCTGCAAATTACATTAAAGTTTAAATGGTTCATGAAAAAAGCTTAACAACTGCTTTAAACTGTTTTGACCGACCTTTCCTCACAAAAAGTCTCTGTAAATGTCCTTGTAAGTGCGACCAAATCAATTTCTTCTCCTCTGTCTGCCATTGTGGAATGAAAAAAACAACAAAAAAAAACAGCTATTAAATCCGCAGGAATATATCTAAGCTTGTACAGTTTGCTCTGCTCTGACTAGCGCACATTCTGATCATCCAATCAAAGGACGTTAAGAAAAATGTGAGAAAATCTAAATGGTTGTTCTTTACATGCACTTTACCCTTTAGGAGCTCACAATGTTGATTCTGAAGCCTTATGGCAGATTCCTTTGACCCTGGCAACACGTGATGGCTGAAATATGATTGGATAGAAATGTTAGCGTAAACAGACACTGAAAACAGGGCAACTGGGAAAAAAGCAATGAAGAGATAAATTATCCCAATAGTGTAATTCATATTTATGGAAAAAATATATTACCTAATGGTATTTAGGCTTTGCTGGCCCTGATGGCCCTCCACATCATAAAACCAAATATTTGCCCAATGCTGCCACTGGTGGGATAAAGTCTGTGGGTTGCCGATCAGAAGATTGGGGTTCCAGCTGAAACAAGCCTGAATATGTGGAGAAAGAATTTCACAATGAGTCATAATGGAAAATTTCTGTTTTATCTCTAAAACTTCACTTCAAATCACTGCATGACCATATTTAGAATACATCACCTGTTGCCTCAGCTCCCGATTTCCTGATTATCGCTCATGAACGAGTCTTCAATGTGACTCAGAAGAACGATGATGATGAAAATGAGTCTTCGTTTTCTACCTGACGCACATGAGCTAAGCAAAAATCTTCGTAGGTTTTGTACAGGAAACAGAATTGAGTAGTTCATCTCGTAAGTCAACTCGTCCGAGACGTTCGTTCTTTTGTCACGTGACCCGTAGCCGCTATGCAGTTATATACATTTATATAAAATATTAGAACTATATTCAAAATTCGTAGACGATAAGAAATCTGTTTATTGAAAATGTAACATTTTATTTGATTTTTGATTAAAGGAACAAAATGAACTGCAATGCCTTTGATGAACAATATTCAATGAACCAAGTCACTAAAATTATCCGATCCCCAAAAAATCACTGTTCTCTCTTTTTTTTTTCTGAAAAAAAAAACAAAAAAAAAACAGCCAAGATCACTTGTTAAAATAGTATATTATCGTTTAAAGTACTGATTGAAATTAATTGAATTTTAATGAATTCATTTCTGGAATGTTTCTCAACATCCTCTTTCCATGCAACGCTGGTTAACCAAAAATTTGATTCAGAAAAAATTCGAGAAAGCTCTTTTAGGAGGGGGAAATATGAGATATTATCCAGTTATCCAGGATTGAATAGAATATGAATAATTGAAAAGCGTGTCTGGCTGCTTGTGCAGATTCCATCGGTTTCGTCCTTGTCGCGAGGTTTAGCCCTTTGCTTAAGGATCAGGCTCAGTTCAAGGTGGAAAACTTTGTATACACAAATGGCCCTCGACCTTTCCTATAACTGTGTGTGTAGCGTTGTCTCCTCCCCCTTTCACCGCAGGACTTTATTGCCAAACTGTCAGCAAGGCAAATTAGCCAATAGACAGGTCTAACGCGGACTCTCATGCTCACCTCGTCGATTAGCTCTGCGTGCGAATATACGGCAATATTAATAACCCTGAACCTGAGGAAGAGGGGAATAAAAAAAGGCAAACATTCATTATCTGTATAATGAAAATGATTATTGTCAGACTACCTTTCCATCACTTTATCATGAAAATGGGATTCCAATAATGTCTCAGGAAATTAAATCGAGCAGGTTGAGGAGTTGAGGCTATTGGGAAGTAAATTGATTTGATGAGGGAGTCCGGCGCCTCATTCTTAGCCACCGCCATCTGATGGAGATAAGAGAAAGGTGTGTGTGTGTGTGTGTGTGTGTGTGTGTGTGTGTGTGTGTGTGTGTATGAGACTGCGCCATCCATTTGCTGCTTAGTCTTCTGACAGGAACGCAAACAGCTAGCGGGTTGTTGTCAGTGTTCATTAGCTTCTCAGTCTTTTCTCTTTGCAAGTGTGCTCCGAGTGTGTTGTGTGTGTTGTGTGTGTGTGTGTGTGTGTGTGTGTGTGTGTGTGTGTGTGTGTGTGTGTGTGTGTGTGTGTGTGAGGATGGGAGGCGTCGTATAACAAGCAGACTGCGTTACAGGCTGTCACCACCTTCAGAGTCCCATCCCATTATAAACCTAAACAGCTTCTTCTTCTTTTTTATATTCTAGCTCTCTTATTAGCTTGGTGTGAAGAAAGAAAGAGGACGATCTCACTTATTGGTTTGCTTTTATGCGTACAGACGATATTTCCCGAATATTTTTAGATTGTAGCCACGAGTTTTAATGCCAGATGTCCCCCCGGAGCGACGGCGTTGTGACATCTGTTAGCTCTGTTTTATTAGCAGCCCACATCACTGTCTTGTTGAGTGTGTGCATGTGTGTGTGTGTGTGTGTGTGTGTGTGTGTTTTGTCGCTACGATCCCCGTTTTGTGTTACGAGTTTAAAACACATGACTGCATCTTCATCCTGACAGCCACCTGCGTGGCGTCGCGTGATGACAGCTATTCGCACGTTTTTTTTTTAAGTTGAGTTTTATGCGTTAGCGCCTAAGCAGCGTGTTTTTTGTGGGTTTTTTTTTTCATTTTGACAACGACATGATGTGTGCATTTCAGTGAGACGTCGCAATCATGACGAAATTGCTTCAGTTATCGAGTTGTAATTGCAGAAGAAACCACACGAAGACAAAATCACAGCACTGATTGATTCACAGAACAGCTGTCTCAGGTGTGTGTGTGTGTGTGTGTGTGTGTGTGTGTGTGTGTGTGTGTGTGTGTGTGTGTGTGTGTGTGAGAGAGAGAAACCCATCATCTCTCTACAAATCCTAATTTCTGTTTAACAGGGCTAGACCACACACACACACACACACACACACACACACACACACCTGTTACAGTGGATGTTTTGTAAAAAAAAAAAAAACACCTCATCGCTTAACTATGAAAACAGAAAAAGGTTCACTAT
The DNA here is from genome assembly GCA_024362625.1 of Silurus asotus. Taxonomy (NCBI): domain Eukaryota; kingdom Metazoa; phylum Chordata; class Actinopteri; order Siluriformes; family Siluridae; genus Silurus; species Silurus asotus. The sequence continues at coordinate 1,842,102 of MU551540.1, read as the reverse complement.
GTGGACAAAAGTTTGTGGGAATCTGAGCATAAGATTAGTATGTGTTTCTTTTTAAACATTTCACAATCAGTCTCCATTTGCTGGAGATTTGTGCTCATTGTAAGGTCAGGTACTGATGAAGGTGAGGTGAGGAGGCCCAGGGTGCAGACAGCATTTGCAGGGAAGAGGTTGAAGATCTATTGTAGAAGATATTATTTATTATCACTGAAAAGAATGCAAATAAAATCATGCAGCATACTGTAAATATTTCTTCTTATGATGCTCAGATGTAGCTCACTGGGTAAGATGTTGGATTTCTGATTAGAAGGATGTGAGTTTGAATGCCACCAGCTCTAAACTGCCTCTGTGGGCCCTTGAGCAATGGCCTTAATCCTTAAGTGCTCAGTTGTATGAATTACAAAATTGTCAAAGTCGCTCGGGATAAGGGCGTCTGCCAAATGCCATATATGTAAATGATGGTGATCTTTAAGAAATTTGGATGATCTTCAGAAATTCCTGCTGGACATGTGACATTTCAAAATATTTCAAATTGCAGAATTTTTAAGTAACAGGGTAGTATGTGTGCGGTGATTATTATAAAAAAAAAAAAAATAGAAAATCACTTTTTATGGATTTTAACCAAGCAGGCATTAAATAATGTTCAAATGTTGATGATCACAAGTGTTAGTAATAATAATAATAATACACTGCAATAATAAAAAAATTAAGTTTCCCCCCAATTATTAAATCAATATATATCACAAATAACTGTGTTAGTGTTTAAAGTTGCTTAGGAGAAGTTTGAAACACCTCCCACTGAGTGCAACAAAATCAAAACAACACTTTTTTTCCCCTGTATTTCACACACACACACACACAAACACACACACACACACACACACACACACACACACACACACACACACACACACACACACACACACACACATATTTCCATCTCTGGAGTCGTGCCACAACGCCTATGCTTTTACACCTGAAAATCCATTTTTACGACATTCCACCTGTTCACTTGCCCAAACGGGAAAAAAAAACCCTTCAGAGCTCAGAACCAGCTCCAGAAAAGTGTCATGTTCTTTTATTAGGAAATTAAAATATGAGAATCAGTCCAAGAATTACTTTTTGAGCTTTATGGTCAGTGGCTTTCTTCATTTAAACTGTGTTACTCCTTATTAGACTCTGCGATTACAATTACGGCCCGGGTTTATTCGGAAGAGTGCGGCGCAATGAAATACGATACTAAAAGGAGGCAAATTTATTCCAATAATCTGTGATATAGCTGCACGGCTCCGTGGCCTTTTCCCAGAGAAATAAGGTGCTATTAAATTGCGGGGAATGGCAGCGACGTAGCCGATCGACGAGCGTTATCGCGGCCTACACGGGAGCCGATAGTCAAGTCGCAAAGGAGGTTAATAGCGCTTTATGGAAATGATGTGGAAACGCTTGAGAGTTGAAGGCCCCCGTACGGTACCTTTCTTCTGCCTGAATGATATCCTGTATTATCTTTTTATGGCCTTCTCTCGCTACACTTTTACGTTTGTTGGCTGATCTGGAAATTAGATTTTGTGCAAAAGGAGGTTGGGGCCGAGGTGAGCACTTCATTCCGTTGCTGACGATTGTCAACGTGTTTGAATAAGGCGCGTGTGGCACGAAAAGGGAGCGACAAGTACACCCCGAGGTCACACATGAGTTTTGGAACTAAATGTTAGCGATCCTGGAGTGTCAGCAGTTGTTTGGAACAAGTGCAAGCTCTTTTTGAACCCCTTGAAATGAGTTATAATGGAGCAGTGGAAAGGAGATGAGAGTTTGCTAAGAATGGTGTTTTTAAGAATGGTGAAAGTGTGTTTGCTGCGCAAAGGGAATTTACGTGTCATTAACAGTTAGGATGTCATATTTGTATCATGCCTGTTTAATGTCAATATTGAGGCCGATGCGATTCGCATCCCGATGCATAGCCAACGATTCGATACTTTAAATATTCGATACTTTAAACAGCTCCTGGTAGAATGCGATACGATTCACCTCTACTACAATGGAGTGCGATCCGAATGCGATTCAAAGCAATACCATGCAATAGACAATATATGATTCCGTGCAGTTCAAATCACATTCTATATAATAAAAGTATAGCAAATCTAATAATACAGTGGAACCTCGGGTTACGAATTTAATTCGTTCCGGTACTTTATTCGTAACCTGAAAAGTTCGTATCCCGATACAAATTTCCCCATAATAATGAACAGAAACTTCAGTAATTCGTTCTGGACAACCAAAAATATTACTTAAATAAAAATAAAGCCAATATTCACTAATATTATTTACTTTTAACATGTTATATTAAAATCATGCCACATAAAAACATACAAAAGAGGAAAAGATCTTTAGCGGGTACTTTCCCTTTGAGAAGAGACGACGTTCGTAGAAGGGGGAGGAGGGAGAGTTATTGTTTGGAAGGAGAATCTTATTATATATTATTATTTATATATTATTATATATTATATATTATAGAATATTAAAGACAGTGTTATTAACACGAACGCTGAGACAATTGTTGCATTAGAGGGAAAATGAGAGCTGTTTCTTTAAGGCTACTATCAGTTGGTATTGAAGTCCAGAGTGAAGTTCATTATGGGTATTGTACTTCGGAAAAGACTGTAACCCTGCTTATCTATCTTCATAAAAACAAGTAAAGTGGTTATGCATCGGCTAATGTTGTCCATCTCATCATTCCACGAGCATCAACTAACGAGTTGTTACGCTGCCACCGGGAAAAGTTCAAGCGGATAAGTAACACGATGCTCTCGCTAGGGACACAGGACGCTAACTGATGTGACGAGCTGTGTGGAAAGAGCAAAAACAACCAACCTGCCAGCGATTTTTTGGTGAGCGACGTTCGTATCCCGATATATTGTTCGTAACCAGGGGCAAAAATTTTGATGAACTGCGATTCGTAACCTGAATTATACGTATGCCGGGGCATTCGTAACCTGAGGTTCCACTGTAATTGCAAATATGTTAAAAACGCATCGCAAAAGCCAACTCGCATCCGATTCACACTTTTTAAAATCGATGCATCACATTGTTAACTTTTATTCCAATGCACAGATGCGAATCGGTGAATCTTACCACCCCTACTACCTGACCTTATTAAGTCCTTTATGGATGAATGAGCACAAATCTTTACAACACCCTCCAATACCTAGTGGCAGAAGTCAGAAAAGTGGAGGATTTAATGGTGAAACTAAATGTGGAATAGGATGTTCAAAAAGCGCATACGAACTTCACGGTTGGATGTCGACATATTTTTGTCCATATAATAACACTTCTTTCATCTTCTAGCTTCTACCTTGCTTTCATCTCAAACATCAACCACCTTAAAGCCTCACTAAATTCATCTTGTGCAGCTGTTTACTGCAGTTCAATATAGTGAAGTCAGTGTACAGAGGCAGATCCAAGTTATGTGCACTTGGTTATAAAAGCACTTGCCCTGATTCTGTCACTGTATAGGATATCCGAGTTGGCCTCTGTGCATACTTATGCTGTCAGAACAAAAGATAGTGTTGAGGCAAATTTTTTTTTATTCTCAAAGGTATGAGCAATGTAAATGTTCTCACAAAAAAATACATCAGCGGTCCTTTAGGACCAATTACACACCTTAATGATGTTCCTGTACAATTATCTTCATATGACTTAAGTACAAAGGCATAGTCTTTAGGGGAAGACCTCAGCGAAGTGTTATTAGTTGTGTTTTTTTTTTAAAATTGTGTTTGCATTTTGTAAAGGCAGGTGTGGAGTCTGGTTTGTTTGCGAGATCGTCTTGAGAAAATCGCTGTTTGGAATTGGCTGTGTATAAAGGAGAGAAGAAATGAATGAGAATTGTACATAATCCAAAGTCAGAGTAAAGCGATGGATGGAGGGATGGATGGATGGATGGATGAATGGATGGATGGATGGATGGATGGGTGGATGGATGGATAGTGCAGATACACAGCAATGAAATGCTGTGAAAAGTGCAAATAGAAGCAATTTTTTTTTTATTGTTAATTGCAGTTAAATATGCAAATATACGTACAGCATGTAATATATGTGGATAAATGTACAGCAAATTAATATAAAGGCTAAAGCAGTGAAAATGTTTGAGCTGTTGAGGAAGTACAGCTCTGTGACATCAGTAGTATTGTTCTCTCATATCAATCTGTTCTCTTGCTATGCTAACAGGCTAATAGTGACAGGTTTTTGGGACAACTGACTTGACAAGATACGCTTGGGTTGAAGTTTGTAGATCTCCTGCTATAGAGCTTTGACCTCAACCCTAATAAACAACATTGGGATGAATGTGAACATGGACTGCACCCCCGACCTCCTCACCTCCCCTACATCAGTATTTGACGTTACTTCTAAAACCCTTGTGGCTGAATGATCCCAAATCTCCATAAGCACACTCCCAAATCCTTTGGAACATCTTCCCAGAAGAGTCACGGTGATTAAAACAGCAAATGGAGACTAAATGTTGAATGGGATGTTCAAAAAGGACATTAAATTTTTGTTTTCTATCAGAAATTTCATAGTGATAACTTTATAGCTTTGTGATTTTCAAACCAAAGGTCTTATTTCAAGACCTTAACACCATCATGAATTCAACCATCTACCCAAGCGGTCTGCGAGCAGAAGCATTTCCTTGAAAAAGGCGTTGACCTTAACATGATGCCCCCTGAAAGAGCTTCCCTTCAACCTGTGCAACAAGCGCTATTTATTATGCATTATATCTGATGTGTAATGTGCAGGACTAAAATGATTTATGGACGTTGTTAAATCGTGGCCATGTATTATTGAGCAGCATAGAAAAAGGTAGCTGTAAATCTTAGTCATGCAACACAGTGCAATGCCTGTTAGGGTGCATTGTTTCCTGTGTTTGATATCATGTAAGCTTGATTACATGCTTAAAACAGGAGACAGGAACACTAGCTGGTCTGCTAGCTCTTTATTTTGTAATACCTTGTAAAACTAATTGAAAATGTATAGCTGCTCGAATACCTGCACTGGTCTACCAGTGTTTGACCAACTTAACTTAATTTAGGTTTATAATTCTAATTTTAGGGGTTTATATGGGACAAGCCCTGAATCTTTGGTTAAAGTTAAATATTTGATAATTTTGGTATCAGTTGAGAAACATTGCCAAATTAGTGTTTTTATGTCAAAATGCATATAGAGATATTATACAAGGTTTTATTTCCTCCAGCTTTGATTATTGCAATTCTCGTTTTACGTGTCTTAATAAATCCCTGAAACGAATTCAAGTGGTCCAAAATGCTGCTGCTGAGCTCCTAACCAGTCATCAAAGAGATCTCACATAACATCAATTTTGTTATATTTAGAATTTATTTTATAATTTGTGTCTTAGTGTTAAGAGCATGGCATGGTCAAGCTCCTGTCTATATAAATAAATTATTGCAACTTTATCCTGCAAACAGAGCCTGCGAACAGATCTTACTAGTTGTTTCTCACTCTAGATTAAAGACCAAATGTGACTGTTGGATATCAGATCTGTAAACTCTGTGGACACTTTATTAAAAAGCTGCTAAAACTAGTTTAAACTTGCCTTGTTTTAAATGGTTTGCTGTTTTTTTTGTGTGTTTTTTTTGTGTTCTTGTTCTTTTTTTTTATCTTGGATGTAAAGCACTTTGTGATGCTATAGAAATGAAGTTCTTGCTTACTTAAACCTGTGTCTTAAGACCATTGTGCACAGATGAAAGGATGCAAATGAAGATAAAAGCAATTGTATTTGCATAAATGCATGTATCTGTGAACAATGTCTAAACATATCCCAGATATTTTACAAATGGCAAATCTACTATTGCTACCCCAAAGTCCAATAGGTATAAACTGTCTTTTCCCAAGCTCTCTTGAAAAAGGTACAAAAAACTCATTGTCTTAATAACATGAAACTACAAAGTACCTACTTCCTGTTCTGTTCTAAAGACTTTTCATTTGCCAGATATTCATATCCATAGCAACTTACAACTAAGGGTTAAGGGCCTTGCTTAAGGGCCCAGCAGTGACAGCTTGGTGGTGCTGGGATTTGAACTGGTGAGCTTCCAATCTAAGTCCAATGCCTTTACCACTGAAGTACCACCTCCAGCACTTTCCAGTAGTGTAACTCTTTTAGCCAGTATTGACACTGGAGACTCCCTTCATAATTGTGAAACAAAGTTACACTATATATTTCTCATGTATGACCCTGTTGCTGAGTCAGACATGTTCATTCATTTGACCACATTTGATAGATACTGACCAATACAGACTGGGAACAAACAACAAGAGCTGCAGTTTTGGAGATGCTCTGACCCAGTCGTCTAGCCATCACAATTTTTATTTCCTTAAAATCGCTCAAAAGGTGCCAAATTTAATGTTATGTAGTGAATTGGATTACTTTTTTTTCAACCCATACTGCAATAACAAACAGAGAGCATACTAATGGGTAACAACCCGCAAACCGGCACAGATCATGGGTAAATCCTAAAGCTCTGAGGAGTCTAGTTAGCATATTTCTTCTTGCGGTTATTTGGTTATCGACAGACGGTCATTCATTTTGTATTTGAGGGCCACTTTTGTCACAGGATATTTCCTTGCTTTCAAACGACTTTAAAAGCTTCAAAGCAGCGAGGTCCACTTTGCTCAGGGATGTCCGTGTTTGGGAAACTGAATCCCGAGAGTCATGTGGATGAATGATGGCGAGCGTGGGTGGCTGCATTTGCACTGCTGATTGGGATGAGATGAACTGGGCCACCATGAGGCAGATTTCAACCGGGAACCACATTGTTTTGAACAAATCAACATCATTCTTTTGACTTGGCACTAACTGCGCCCAATTAGCGATTTCTGAATCGAAACAAAAGCATGAATTCTGCTAGCTCTGGCAAAACACCGGGCCCCCATGGCTTTCCACACGGACCAGAGATAATAGTTCTTTTCGCTATGAGCCAAATACAGCATCTGGTACATTGTATTGTTTCTTTATGTGCTTTTTCTTTTTTCTAGCCGATAACTCTGTAATTGAATAAGAAGAGATAAGTATGCAACATCGTGTCCTTCTACCTTTTTTTAACCGCCTGGTAGCCCCGGGATCTATAATATTACCTCAGAAACAACCATTTTTATGGTTTATGGCATATGGAGAAGCCTCTTCCTGAGGAACCAGTCAGACATTTGAAGTAATGATTGGTGAAATGATAATTATTGACAAAGGGAGGTCAGTCACCAAAGGGACAAGATTGCTCAATTACAATCAATTATTTTCCCTTGGGTCCGGCAAATTACAAGTAGGGAAAAGGCTCGTAAAATAAATATGAGCCACCAGAGCACAAATATGACTTCCCTATGGGTAATAACAAAGGAAATAAAAATAAGGTATATCTATTTTATTATTTAAGAGGTTCGAGAATCTGCACTGAACTTAACTACATTAGTTCATATGCAACTTCATCTTCTCCTTGACTTTGCTATTACACTGTCTCTGTAGTCTTCCTTGCTTTTTGTATAAAGTTTTTTTTCCAATAGAAAAAATGTTGAAGGTGTAATTATTTTGCTCATGAATGCAGTCTGGACTTGGCAAGGTCCATATGCTGATGGAGGACATAAATCAGCCTTGAGCAGGTGTTTTACTTGCACTTTTGATTAATTATTGGTAATAGATTTAGATTTTGTTGGTTTGTACTTGGAGCAGGGGAATTTAATGTACCATAGCTTTACCTAAGCTGGCTCTTTAACTTAAGACTTCTGATGCTTAATCGCTTCATTTTCAAAACCTTGAAAAGCTATTCACTAGATTTTAATAGTTGCTTTTGGAAAAGGATTATTTTTATATCTTTGTACCTGGCTATGTAAAAATGTTTCTATTTTAGGAATTTAATTCATGAAGTACTGTTTGCTGCCTGATTAGCTTAGCACTTGGCAGGGGTGGATCTAGAAAATTATTTAGGGTGACAAAGGGGTAGCATGAGAATTATGAGGGGTGGCAACACCACATCCTAGCATGGTTCTTGTGGATTTAACTCCACCATTGTAGGTAATTTTTGATTATTTTCAGAGCTGAAAAAACTCCTTTCACATGTTGCACTGCTTATAACACTACAATTCCAAATGCAAAGATCGGACAATCTTGAAGACACCAGTTACTGATCAATATATTAATGATACTAGTTTAGAGTTATGTGGTTAGTCATTAATACACACTAAGATATCATCAAAATGAACTATATTAACATTTTATTACTTTCTATGTATTTTATTACAAATGCTTCAAATCGTTAAAAGAGACAGATAGTCATTTGTTTGTGATCAGTGATCAGGCTGGTTGCAATGATTGTATTTTAACTGTTTACTGTTTATTATAGACATCCGGTCATTTTGTTTAAATGAACACATTGGTCATAGCACACACTTGCACATGATCACCTCAGACTCTACTCACATGTGATTACTCAAATTTTAACCACATCTGCCTCATATTTATTGCACATTAACTCTTATGTTTACTCTTTATTTATGTCTAATGTTTACTCCTGTTGTTTCACATTTTATGGACTTTGGTTCGTTAATTACAACCTTTCGCTCTTTTGTGTACTGTGCACTTTGTGGAAGAATCACAAAGTTTGAGGTGAGTTGAGTTTTGATTTGAGTTTGAAAACGAGGCGGGTTATTCGAGTAATTTTTTCAGAATACACTTTAATAATAAGAGGAGATTTCTTGCCATTATTTATTCGTATATCTTTTTATTCCATCACATTGAAGTGCCGCTGCTGTGAATCGGTCAAGGAACCTGATTACATTTATATTTTATGCATTGATATACCAGAATACTGGGGACTGGGGCACTGCTTTTTCTAGGGTGGCCACCCTGTGTCACTCGGGTAGATCCGCCTCATCACCTGACCTGAACCACTTATCTTGCATGTCGAGATTATGCACAATAGCCTCAGGTCTCAATGTAGGACCAACAGAGTGTGGGTTAAATAGGTGACCCAGTCAACAGCTACATGGAAGTCTGGACATCACTCATAGTACTGGTTTGAAGTGGTTATTAACATGGAAACCTTAATACAGATTTTTCTTTGGGTTTTAGTTGTGCATTGGATATTGAACTTGCTCTTTTGTCTGATATCTCTTTTCAGATCTTTTCACCAAGTATGCCAATACTAAGAGAATTAAACTCTCTTCAGAATTGGGATCCCTTCTCGTCAAAAAGTTTTTGAGACAAGCAATGAGGTGTCAAGCGGTTTATTGTCAAATTCCTTTCAAATCCAGCTCTTAAACTCTCACTAGGGTGGCAAGGCAAGAAGGATAAATACACATTGATTTGATGTGATTGAAGCAAATTTTACTCCAGAATCTAGTGTGCTTTCTATGTGTTGTATGGCCTCAAGATGAATTCGCTGGGTGGTAGGCCAATGCAATCATCAGCAAAGAAGATATTAAATTGCAGTTTATTCCCACCTATTGCCTCATCTAAAGGAGTTTCTGGCACTCCTGCCGCTTGTTGTGTAACTAAATTTCTCTTTTAAAACTGGTTACTACGGCTATGAATAATTTGTTTTGCTACCTACTGTACAGCATTCGGTACAGATTAGCCATGATATTAAAAACAAGTGAATTGATTAAAATCGACTCATTGCAGTGACATGTTCCTCAAAGTTGATGTGTTGAAAACAGGAAGAATTGGCAACACATTAAGTACACCCCTATTATCAGAGAGGTTCTCTGCTACAGTGCAAAAAATGTTCATTCAAAGAATTAACTTGGAATCTAGGTTCTTTAGATCTTAAATCAAATTAAGCGTCTATGGGATGTGCTAATCAAGATGTATAATTCATGGAGGCCATCACAGGACTTCTGGTGCTAATGTCTTGGTCCCAGATACCACAGCTTGTTATGGGTCAGAGCTGTTTTGCTGGCACAAGGGGAACCTACATAATTTTACAGTTCTTGAGGCAGGTTTGAATGACATGGCATTGGTTAGAAAAAAATGTATTACCTAGTTAGTATTCTAATTAATAATGAACAATTAGCAGGCTTGTTGGAGATTGATAGTGTTGTGGTTAGGCTAAGTGGGACAAGCATTGGACTCTGGATTAGAAAGTCATGGGTTTACAATCCCAGCACCACCAAGATGCCACTGCTGATCTTTGTACAATGAAATAATTAAGCTGAATCTAATCTAATCTAATCTAATCTAATCTAATCTAATCTTAAAGGCCTTGACCCTCAAGTGCTCTTTTATATAAATCTCTAAATTGCTCTGGATAAAGTTTCCCAAATGCTGTTAATATATACGTATATATAGACATTGAAACCTCACTATACATTACATTTGAGCCAACATTAGTAAAAGTTACAGTGTTTGACTTCAGGCTTGTACATTGAGAGGAAACGAAACATTTATATTTACTATACTGTTGCAGTTCATCCTTCATATCTACAAATATAAAATGCATTTTCATTCAGATAAGAGTTTATTTCGGTTTAAATAAGGAATACTACTACTACTCTACTACTTCTGTCACCATACTACTGCCCATTTTTACCACATTGTTCACTGTCCATAGCGTTTATATTTATAGGCTGTACATATATTTACATATTTATCTTTTATATATTTTTTATTTATTATTTATCAATCTAAAGTGCTACATTGTGCAATTCTGGTAGATGCTAAACTGTGTACCTGTCCATAGAAATGACAAAGATTGATCGATCTATCGATCTATCGATCTATCTATCTTTCTATCTATCTATCTATCTATCTATCTATCTATCTATCTATCTATCTATCTATCTATCTATATGTCATTTTTTGGTTTTGATTTTCATTCAAATTGTCTCCATCCCTCAAGACATTCCTTTTCTGTTCTCTTGCAATTTTGAATGTTCTGTGACAGCATCCTGTTTACGGATTTGTTAGATTCGTAAGTCATAAGAATGTGTGTGTGAGGCGTGTGTGTGTGTGTGTGTGTGTGTGTGTGTGTGTGTGTGTGTGCAC